>CAJNDV010035030.1:82573-96069 GCA_905221635.1 Symbiodinium sp. CCMP2456 | reverse complement strand
GTTTGGTAATTATCAGTTAAATTAGTATTGATAGCATTTATCGCATTGAAATTAGTAAGTGCTTTACCATCAATAACAGCAATAGCACTATCTACTTCTGTTTTATTGTAAAAATTAACATTCAATTGTGCAGTTGTCTGAAAATTATTAGCAAGATTATTATTGATATCAGTAACTACTAAATTCTGACCGTCATAATCTGCAATAACAGGATTTATGGCATCGTCTAAATCTTGTTGTGTTATACCACCTCCACTACCAACATTAATGTTTGATATTTCATTATCTACATATGTTTGTGTTGCGTATAAATCGGATAGAGCAGTTCCATTGACAACAACCCTGTTCGCTGATACAGTATTGGTATTGTTTAATGTTAATGTCATTATTAAATTAATTTAGATAATTAATTTAACAATGTTTAATAAAATTTAGTCATAAACTTTCAAGCCTAAATCCTTAATCTCTTATATTTGTTCCGACAGTAATGTTATATACATTTGGTCAGGCATTTCATTAGTAGGAATGGATGCACCGGCGGGTTTTATGCGAATTAACATTTGTTGCCCAGCACGTGTATTAATCCCACTCCAACTGCTATCTTGCACGCGTTCAAAATTAAAACCGAAAATAAACTGACGGTCTCTGTATTGTATAAAATCTACGGCAAGACTTTGCTGATGAAACATAGGACTACGGCAAGACTTTGCTGATGAAACATAGGCAGGTTTAATGCTTTTCTCAAATGATAAAAGCACTGTGTAATGGAATTACAAGGATATTCAGGGAACAATTGAGAACCGAGTTGAGTTTGAAACTCTAAATCTTTATTTACATCATAAATACCGTGTTCCGCTTCATTGTGTGTTTGATGTGGATGATAAAAACGGCAAAATTCTTTGTCAGCATATTCATAACCTAATGAAGGACTACCTTTTTTATAGAATGTAATAAACGAAGCAACCAATTTAGAAACAGAGCGAATAACAGGGACGCTGATGTGGTCTGATGCATTAACAATGCTTTGTGATTGAGTAATATAAGTTGTATAAGTGACGGGAAGTCCTTTTCCTTCTAACAAATGTTTGACATATTCGTTGTTATGCTCGTTTGTTAAAGTAGAAACGTCACACGCACAAGAAACGTTGTTTATTTCAAATTGAGTGCTTGTATTAGAAGCATTACCAGCGGGTAAGGCAACATCTTTCGTAAATTTATTACGCAAGTTTTCAGCAATACCAGTGTCAGTTTCATCAAAGTCATCCGGATTAATTAGACAATCTGTAGTGGAATTTACTAATTCAAGTTCAATAGTTAAATTCCCCATATATTTCAGAGGAAGATGCTTAAATTGTGAAAACAAACCCGCTAATGGCTTAAAAGCACAAATCATTTCGTCTCTAAAGCCAGGGCAAGTTGTGCTATTAACATCATAATCTAAACGAGTTCCGACTTCATTGTTTAAACTTTTAACCTCATCATCGTATCTGTATCCGAAGCTTTCGTTTGCTTCATCTTTTCTTGCTCCTTGAGACATCATTTTACTGAACATATGATGAAAACGGTTATAATTATCAAAGTCTTCAACAACTTGACTACCAGCAATTATTCGTATTCGTCTGAAAAAAGAATAAGCAGGTGATAATGGACGAAGCTTTCTATTTAAATTTGCATCTTTATTTTGAAGATTGAAGAAGATACGGACACTTTGAGGGTCTAACCAAGTATTATCTTCTCCATTTAATGAAATTTTAATAACACGGTTCCCACTTTGCGGAGTATAGACATTTGTCCCAGACGGGTAAAATCTTACGCTTCGTTTTTGAACGACATACGAACTAACTACCCTTATTCAATTCGAAACTTAAATTATCAACTAAAATATCTTCAGGTGCGAATGTTTCCATAATTATATATAAACTACTATAGAAAATTTAATTAAAAATAATTATTAAACTATACTTAATCAAATAACCTAAAGTTATATGATTTTTCATTATTATTTTTCTTTTTATCTTTTATCTCTTTAACCATATTATTATATTCTCCATCCTGTACTAATTTTCTTATCTCTACATAACTGTTTTGCTTTAACTTCTTCTCTTTCGGTTTCTTCTCCATCTGTTCGTATGATGATGACTTATATGAATATATTATTAATATTAAATATTTTTTAATCAAACTGTTCCATAAAATCTTCTCTTGTTATGGGTTCATTACCTGCTGTGTTATGAACATTGCCTATATCTTGATATGAATGATTTTGAAGTGGGCCCAATGTTGGTTTATTTATTGTTAAACTACCACCATCAAACATACTAACAACATCACCGGCTTTACGTATTCTTAAATTATTCCCTGTGTCTTCTGGTCTTTGACTTGAAACAAAAGGAGAACCATAACTACGGCTTCTAAATATGTTGCCGTAATCGTCGTTTATTTGCTGACCCACTGCCGAACCCAACGAGTGACTTATTATATCAGTAATTCCTGTAAGCTTTTTACCTCCAACTTCTATAGTTCCGTCTTTAATGAATTTATCAACATCTTTGTATCTTTTGGTGCTTCTTGTTTGAAACAAAGGAAGTTTTAAGTCGTCATATACATCTCTGCCACTTTTAGTTCCCGCTATGTATAAAATTGAACCGTTTTGATAAATACCTTCAGGATTTTCATATGCTAGTTTCAATCCTTGACTATCAGTCAAAAACGTCTCGGTTCCTGCTAGTTCTTCCATAACTTCATTATGTAGTTTGCTTCTCGTATTGGGAGCTTCAAATGTTGTCTCTTCATTCCTGCTTCTATGTTTATACATTGAAATGTAATTAACTTATAAAATAATTTCTAATCTCTTTTATAATGCTCAAATTCAAAAAATATATATTGACAGTAGCTATAAAGTAGGTGGTTCATCTAGCGATTTTATCATTGATTTGCCTGAAACGGTGCAATTAGAGGATAATGTAAAATGTATTCTTCACGAGGTAAGCATTCCCCATTCTTGGTTTTCCATTCAACAAGGGTTTAATGATAATCTCTACTTTTTTCAATTAGATCCTAACGGTGTAAATCCTGACATAATTGACTATCGTGTGTTCTCTATTGACGAAGGTAACTATTCAGGAGCTGAACTTGCCGAGTGAATACAATTTCGGTTAAACGATTACTTTGATACAAGAAACCCAGATGTTGTTAGAACTGATACTTATACAGTTTCATATAGTGCAAAAACGAATAAAATAACAATAGCCGTAAATTATGCAAACCTTATATTTAATGTTTTCACAGATGCAGAAGCAATAACAAACCAAAATGAATTTACAGGTATTGATGTTAGTAATTTACATTCAATAAACAAAGTTTTAAATATTGTTGATACATCGCCTACACACGGTACAGCCTTACCTTTTGTTAGTGGGTTTATTGATTTAACACCAGTTAGAAATCTTTATATACATAGTAATGAATTATGCAATTACAACCAATTAACAGTGGCGGGTAATTCATCAATAGTGAAGGAAATAAATGTATCAGTCCCCTATTTAGGTATTATCAATGATAATGAAATCAATGCTTTTGATTATATTGACGTTTCCTCAAAAATATTAAGAAGGGTATCATTTCGTTTTACGAATGAATTCAACCAGACGGTCAATTTTAATAATGTTGAGTGCTCTTTCAGTTTGACATTTTTTAGGGTTTAATAAATATCTAATTAGAAAAGGCTAGACTATATTAATAATGAGTAACGAAGAGGTTGAAGAGGTTAAAAAGGAAGAAGCAACTGAACCAGTGGCAAATGAAATTGTTGAAACAACCAAAGAAGAACAACCCACTGAAGAAATCAAAGAAGCAACAAACACAACGCCTGTGGAACAAGTAAAGGAAGTGGTAAAACCAAAAGCAACGGCGAAAAAACTACCTAGAACTGTTAAAGTGGTTGAGCTAGTTGAATGCGGAGACTGTAACAAAAAGATGCTACCAAAGAGTTTGAGAAACACACACCCCTACTATTGCAAAGGCCAACCAACTGAAACATTGCCCGTACATAGACAGAAGGCAAGTTACGGGACAAAAGTAGAACAAAAACTAAGAAAATAAATTGAAGAAGAGATGAAGAAGAAGTATGAAATAGTTTATCATTCCGAGCCTGTTGAAGCAAAAACGAAACCAAAACCGAGTGCACGAATTGTGCCAAGTGTGCCAAAGCAATTAACAGCAACGGAATTACTACATCAGTCGTATAATGAAATGAAACGATTAAGACAACAAGAGAAACAAGAAAAGATTAATAAATTTAGAGCAAGTATGTTTTAAGTATTGTTAATAATATTTTTTAATCTAATATTATTAATAATATGAGTATGTTTAAAAGCAAACCAGAGTTTAAAAGAATGCCACAGGTTCAGCAATATTATGATATTGATGACACTTTTGGAGTTGCCAGTAGGAGAAAATATATAGAAGATATGAAACTGAGAATTGAAGAGGCAGAGAACAGAGGCAAAAACGTTAGACTTCGCAATGATTGGCTACAACATCAGAAGAAAGCAATATATCAGGGTCAGCTTGACGATATTAACAGACAGCTAGAGCGTCCAATGATGCCAGTAAGAACAAAGGAGGAATTACAAAAGAAACAAAAAGAATTAAAATATATAATGGCGGAAATAATCCAATATTTATTATATGATCAAAACATTGAAATCAGAATTAAGACTTAGACCGACATACGATGAACTGATAGGAATGATTGAAGCACAAGGCGATCCTAACAGGCCACCCATTGAACAGGTAATTGATAGAAGGGCTACGATATTCAGAAACAATCAGTTCGGTAGTCATTTGATAATGTTGATTTTCTAGGCTTGAAGAAACAAGAAGAAGACAAAGTGAAGGAATAATTAAGACAGACACAACTGAGACAAACGGCAATGGCAACTGGGTCGTCAATGGGTGTTTTAAGTTATGGAGGCAGAACGCCAATAGGTGCTTACAATGCCGACGTCTCGCCAGAGACTCGCGAACTTCGTGACGGCTTTGAAACGCCTACCAATGATTGTAATATGTCAGATGAACAAATCATGAGAATAAGGGCAGAAATGGAAGCGTTCAATAAAAGAAGACAAGAAGCACAACAGGCATCGTCATCATCAGCAAGAGTAGATTTAGATGAAGCGCACAGACAATCTTTACCAGTCGGTGTTATGGATAAAGAATAATTTGAAGATATGCCACCTTTAGTTAATATAGAAGAAGGAGAAGAAGAAGAATTTGAAGATGATCCAGAATTGATACCTGCAGATGAAGATGGAACAACAAAACCCCCGCCGATCTCAAGAAGCACAAAGAAACCATAGACTACAACGAAAATATAGATAGATGGAAAACAAAGACGTTTCAGCGGATGATATATTGTATCAGTTACATTTGAGAGGAATACAACTAACAGAAGAACAAGAAGCAGAGATGGCAAACCTTAAAACAAAAGGAAAAGGAAAAACAATAACAAAGAAGGATTATTTAGTGAATTATGTTGAGAGATTAATACAAACCGGTAAATGGACGGACGAAATCAATGACCAACTTTTAAGAAGTAGGATGGAGGAATGGCGAAACATGAAGAAAGGCAAAGGTAAGGGAGTAATAAGAAAGGCATTTGAAAGTGCGGGTAGTGCTTTATTAGATGCAGGTAAGGAAGTCGCAAAGGATGCGTTGATCGCAGGTGCTCAAAGTGCCGTAATGAGTTTGTTATAATATCTAAAGCTAATATATATGTTAAGATTGAAACCCACTTATGAAGAAATGTTAAGAGAAGCAAAAACTAGAAGACTAAAAATATTACCAGAAAGAGAAAGACGAACGCAACAAGGAATGTTACTAGATGATCTAGATATGGATGATTTTGATTTAGATAAGTATGACAAGAAGACAATATTAATGAATGAAAATCCAGAGAAAGGAACTCAAACAGACAGATTTAACAAGACTTCCACAACAGATAGCGAAAGTGCTAAAAGTGTTGAGGAATACCGGCGTATGATAGGCGAAGAACAACAAGCAGAAAGCGAATATTCACGCCAAGAGAGCGAAGCATCGGAAGAGAAAGGAAAACACAAATCATTAATGCGACGCCTGTTTGATAGTTTGTTTGACGCTTCGTCAGAAGACTCGCGAGGCATTCGCGATGAAGTTGAGGCTGATTTACCAAGCTCACGGGCGATAAGCCACGCTAGTAGCGCAAGAGGAAGTAATGACCCTATGCCAAATAAAAAGAGTGAAACACCCATACAATCAAGTTCATCATCATCAGCAACACCACATACAGAAACGTGAATGCTTAAATAGATGCCTTGTAGGAAGGACGAGAATAATATGCAAGACTGTATAGGGAAGAAAACCCTGACAAATTTAAAGAATCAAAAAAGGAGTGGTATGAACGCAATAAAGATCGGGAAAAACAAAGAGTTAAAACGTGGCGAGAAGAAAACAAGGAATGGGTATCTGAGAAGGCTAAAGAGCGCAGAATTATGAACATGGGTGCATACAACGAACGCAAAAGGGAGTATTATCAGGCAAACAAAGAAAAGATAAATGAGCGGACAAGGGTATGGGCATCACAGCAAATCACTTGTGAGTGTGGTATAAATTGCCGTAAGGACTGGATATCCAAACACAAGAAAAGCAAAGCACACATCATTTGGATGAAGCAACAAAAAGAAGTCACGGAACCTGACAAATAGTTTTATATATCATCCTTATTATAATGAGTAGTTCTACTAAAGATGATATAATTAATAGTATATATTACGATAGAAGCGGTTTTGGTTCTAGAAGTCGGACTTTAGAAGAAGCACGGGAGAAGGACAAGACAATAGCAATGGGAGACATCAACAAGTGGTTCCGTGCAAATGTTGAACAGAAGCGTAAGCCCGTGGGTTCTAATAGTTTTGTCGCTCCGCATTCGGGATGGGAGTATCAGATGGATTTGTTCTTTATCAACGATTTGAAGGATCAACAATTTAGAGTAGGGATGTTAATGATTGATATATTTGATAAGTTTATGCACATGGTGGCAATCAAAGGCAAGAAAGAAGAAAATCTAGCGAGTGGGATGATTGAGTGCTTAAACAAGATGGGAAAGAAGCCAAAAATAATTTATACCGACGACGAAGGAGCAATGAACAAGGAGGCAATACAAAAGTATTTACAGGAACAGAACATTGAACACCATAGAACTAAGGCGCATCCAAATTTTAGCGAAAGAGCTATTAGGACGTTCAAAGATTTATTATATCGTCGTGTTGAGGCTGATGAGAAAAAGGGTAAGAACAATATTCAGTGGCCGGATTATATTTTGAAATATTATTAACATATAACCATAAAATGAAGCATTCCGCAACTGGCTTCACCCCAAAGGATGCCAGAAAACCAAGCAATGAATTAAAAGTTAAACTCCACTTAAACATGAATGCTAAACGAAATCGGGTTTATCCCGAGATTGAAGTTTCAGATCAAGTGAGAATTTTCAGGAAAAAGAAGCCGAATGAACAAGAACGGGTAGGCAATTTCAGCAAGAATGTGTATACTGTGGACAGAATTGACAAGAAGTTGGGACAGAGTTACTATTTTGTGGACGGGGTGGATCGGGCCTACTTGCGGTTTGAGCTGTTTAAGGTGTAGCTTTTCCTGCGTTTTTGAAGTTGTGGGAGCTTTCACAACTTGAGCTGTAAGTTGTGTCACGACTTGCATCTTGAAGTTGTGGCTGGTTTTGCAACTTGAGTCGTAAGTTGCTTTAAAACTAACAACTTGTAGTTGTGAGGGGCAGAACGTCTTATGGTTCTTATGTTGGAGGGAGAGGTCGGGTTCTGTCGTGATTTTGCTTAGATCGTTTCGCAACTTGCGTTCTCAGTTGTAAGTCAACGCATGTTTTATATCTTTGGCCGCTGTGCTTCCAGCTGTTCAAGAAAAGGATTTACGGCAATGTGGTCACTGTCATAATTTTTGAGTCTGGACAATGCTGTGTGCAGGTGTTTTGTTTTCCGAGAAGCCTTGCCTTGTGGGCGCCATGGCGGAGGGTCCTGCTTTGAAGAAGCAGAGGCTGTCGGACCTTGAGCCGGGCAATTTACCCAACTGGTTGGGTGCGCAGGTGGAAGGCTTGTGCACGGAGGCTCAGAAGAAGGCAATCCAGCAGCGGTTTGCTGAGTTTCCACCGCAGCGCCTGGAGAGCCAAAGTCTGACGGAGAGTTTTCTTAACATGTCATTAGACGACATCATCAGTGACAAGGACAAGCGACTACCGGTAGTGCTGGCACTCCACGAAGCAATGCACCCCACTACACAACCACCAGCACCCGTCCCGTGGCGAATTCAACACTCCTTTAGCACCTACTTTCCTAAGTTTCGTGCCTTTTCTTGTTTCAGTCGTAACCTTCCCCGATAGCCTTAGTTGATTACCTTACTTATTGGGTTTAGGGGTTGGCTCCTTGGTTGTAGCGTAGTTCTTTATTCCCCCCTAGGCTTGGTTTCCTCGTAAGGTTTCCCGATTGGGTTAGTTGATTGGGTTGCTTAGTCGGGTTTAGGGTTTTTCCTGTGTTGTGGGCGAGGCTGAAGCACCGAGTCCTACCGCGGCATTACCAAAGCCCACAGAGGCGGACGTCGCCCTGCCCGATTTGAAGGAGCTGAAGGTGAACAAGCTCTTGGACGTTGCGGGTTTCACGAAATTGTGCCTTGGATGGTTTCAGAGCTTTTCTTTGGGGGTTGTGTGTTGTTTGTTGTGCTTTAGTTGTTGTTCGGTTCTGTAAGGTTGGCATCAAATACGGAGGCGACCCGACCCATTTTCCTGCGCAAACACCTGCTCGATGTGCACAAGGTGGCGGTTGATGTTTTGTCCGCTAGTGTTGATGAGGATGCCAAGCGCTTGGTCTCCTTGGTCGGATGCCCCGGAACTGGCAAGACGTGGTGTGGGTGGTTGGTTGCGGGAGGGGGACAATGCACGTCACCATCAGAGGCAATGAGGTGATTGTGGTGTCCGTGTTCAAGAGCAAGAAGACGTATGAGATCGCAGATTGGAACTATTTCATGCTGAAGCAAGTCGTGAATGAGAACCAGTGCGATGTCTGCGTCATCGATGTGGGGAACAAGACCCCCGCCGAATCCAATTACATTTTTCAAGGTGTGCGCAGCATTCTGGAAAGCAGCGCTGAGCCGAAGCCCTTCCCGGAGGTCAAGTTCATGGGCTTGGTTTCTGGACATGGCGAGGAGACCATAGTCGGCAAAGAAGCTCGGGACAGGTTTACACAGAGGCTTGTTCTGTGGAGTTGGTCCGAGAATGAGTTCAACGCGTATCGCAAGGCTATCAAGACCGCAGGTGCTGCGAAGTTAGAGGAGACTATCTACAGTGTTTGCGGTGGTAGCGTTCGTTATTGGTTTGATCCCGAAGAGGACCAGTCCAAGATTGACAGGGACATACAGAAACTGCCAGAGCAAGACCTGGAGAGATTCTTGACTCCAGATCATCGCCCAACCTCCAACACGAATCACCACGAGCACTCGCGATTGTTGGCTTTCTTTCGCAACCCCGACCGATTTGTGAAAGGAACAAGCAAAATCACACGTGAGGATGATTTCAAGCGTGGTGTGGTGTCTGCTTACATCGTGCCTCGCTCAGACTACGTTATCCGCATCATCAGGGCGCACAACAAAGGCACTTTCTCCCAAATGAAGAAGATGTATGAGGCGCTGCTGCCTCTGAACCCGGGCGCTGCAGGAACGCCGTTTGAGATTCTCGTGCATTACTTCTGGGAGGAGTGCATCAATGAGAAGGGCAACATCCAGTTGTCACTCACTGACAAAGATGGCAAGGTGCAGACGACTATCGTGGTGAAGTGTGCGGGGTTGAAGCCCCTGGCTGAATGCGAGCCTGTTGAGCAATGGGACAACAAAGGTTCTGTGGATACGAACCTGTTTGGTTATTTCACTCCGGATAACAAAAGCAACTACCCCAGACTGGACAGCATTTTGCGCTACAAGAGTGGCCGTAGCGCAAAGGTTCTTGCAATCCAGGTGAGCATCGGAGAGGAGCACACGCAAGGCGCCAAACCCAAAAACGCGTTGCTGCAGGAGAAGCTCGCGAAAGGCGAGAAGACAAAACTGGCACTGTGGGATCACCGCGACAGAAAGAAGAAATGCATCTGGAAAAGCCACAAGTCCAAGGATTGGGACTTGGTTTATGTTCGCTGTAAAAAGTTCGATGCCAAGATGAGGCAAAGTTGAAGACACGCCGTGGCTCACAGGACAGGAGTGACAGTTGCAAAAGAGGCTGAGCGTCCGCATCCGTGCAACCCTTAACCCTAAACCTTGAACCAAATTCTATAAGGAACCCCTTGCCTATTTAGGCCAATAATGCCACCTTAGAGATAATAGATGGGGTAATTGGTTATTCCTATACTTGTATTGATAATGGGGAAGTAGTAGTGATATATCGGTGAAGTGTAGGGCAGGGGGGACCCTAGGAATAATCATCTAATGGGTTGACGGTGGCATTATTAGCCGAAATAGGCAAGGTATACTCTAACTAAATAAGCCTTAAACCCTACACCCTAAACGCTAAACCCTAAACCCTACACCCTACACCCTTAACCCTTGTGCAGGCCAACCCCGGATGCAGCCCCAAAGTGGGCCCAGGCCTCAGGAAATGCCCTGTTCCTTTAAGGGTCCCGTTAAGGGTACGCCAAACCCGAAGTCTACTTGGAGGGTCGGGTTTAGGGTTTAGGGTTTAGGGGTTTAGGGTTTAGGGTTTAGGGTTTAGGGTTTAGGGAGACTTAGTAAGTAGGTAAGAAGTAGACTTATAAGTACCCTAAAGGGGACCCTAATTGGGGTTATAGTTAAGTTATAAGTCTATAAAATAGCCATTTACTAAGTCACCCGACCCTCCAAGTACACTTTCTCAACACTTCAAGCCGTAAGCGCTCTTTCGCTATAGCGACCGGAGCCATATATCATGAGATCCTCGCATCCATGAGCAGTTCTCCTGCTACCATACAGTGCAGAATAGGGCCCCTAATATAGACCCCCATACAGTGCAGAATTGGGGCCCCCAATATAGACCCCCATACAGTAGGATGCCCCTGAAACCTGGAATTATTTTCATGGGTATAATGAATCTGGGCCACTCCTTGCTCGAGAAACTCCCATCCTCGATACACACCTGGTTGCTCGGACGATGGTTGAGAGTTTCGCGACATGTCACCGCTCATTTCGGTGATCGAACGCTTTAGGGTCTAGAGTCTAGAGCCTGAACCCTAAACCCGAAACCCTAAACCCTCAACCAAAGCATAAACCTAAACCCTAAACCCTAACCCTGAACCCTAAACCCTTGAACCCGAAACCCTGAGGCTTAGGGTCAAGGATCTCATGGGCCTACATAGTTAGGCGTGAAGTAGGCAAGATGCGGCATGGTTCTGGGGAGATCCAGCATCAGGTGGTGTTAAAAACTAATGCTTGTTTACGTACGAACTTCGTGCTGTTGTTGAGAGTTCATCGGTACTTGGTAGGAATATAGAAGTACTCGATTGGCGATATTTTTTTCTCACGATAGTCGCCTTCGGAGAAACACTTACCCGAGCGTTTCGTTCAGTTTAAGTCTTAGGCTCGATTCTGCGAGTCTGCTGCTCCTGCGCAGACCGACGCAGCTGTCCGGGAAGAGGCTCGAGTTGAACCTTCACCCTGAGGCTCAAACAAGGCCAAAAGCCTTATGTAGTATGGTCTTTGGGCCCAAAAGCCTTGACATATGTGTCCTTAGAGTCTTAGGGTCAGGTTGTTGCAAGAAGTCTATATAGGGCGTAAAACGCTCTTTGAAATCTAAACACTGTCCTAAAACTTGTTCCCTTACCCAGCTATCCAAACCCTTTGCGTTTTTCGTAGAGGGTATGTAGGGTTTAGGGCCAGCAGTCCCCCTAAACCCTAAACCCTAAACCTTAAACCGTAAACCCTAAACCCACTACACTTCAAAGACAAAAAAACCATCAAGCTTAAAGGAGCCCAGTGAGAGGGGGATGGGCCTCCTCGGAACGAGCCTGCACCCTGAGAGCCCGCAGCTCCAAGCATTCTGCCCTAAACCCGACAAACCCAAACCCTGAACCGTACTTGGAGGCCCAGGGGACTTAGTAAGTAGGTTTTTAAGTAGAGCTATAAGTACCCTAAATGGAGTTGCCCCAATTATATCCCTACTTATAACCGACTTACTAAGTCCCTTGGGCCTCTAAGTAAGCCCTCATATAGGGGGCTTTAATAATTACCTATACTCCTTTTTATTTTTTGGGGGGTTCATTATTATAGTTGTACCATAATATGCCCCAAAACCTAGGCCCTAGTTATAAAGGCTTCTGCATTAAACCACATGAGCCCTAAACCCCGAACCCTGAACCTCATAAATCCTCTCGAGCCCACACGAGCCTACGCGGCAGGATGACTCTTACGCCACGAACTTTGGAGCAGAGAGCTCAGATACATGTTCGAAGACGTAGGATTTAAAGCGCCAGCACCTAGACCTAACCTCTAAACTATCCTAAACCCTAGACCCTGAACCCTTAAGCCCTAAGCCCTGAACCCTAAACCCTAAACCCTGAACCCTGAACCCTTAAACCCTAAACCCTGAGCCCTACACCCTTAAACCCTAAACCCTAAATCCAACACTCACAAACTCAGTCGCTAGCAGAGATGTGTTCTTCAGCATCCCTTTGGATCGAAGGCTTTGGGTTCGGGTCTCCCCTTTTTGTGTTAGTGCAGACTTTATGGATTTAGGGTTTAGGGCTTGCAGGGCTTCGGGTGAAGCACGATCTCTACAACCCACCTACCTACACTGGCCGTAAACTGCAGTACCCTGACCCTAAAGACTTCTGCCTGAACCAACCCTAAACTCTGGGCCCTATAGGGTTCGGGCGATGTGAGCCCTAGACCCTAAATCCTACACCCCAAACCCTAGAACCCAAAACCGCTGGGTTTTCGGCATTTTCGAAGCAATGTCGTGGCTTAGGGAACGAGAGGCCTCATCCCTAGCAGCCCAGCCCCTCAGCACGAAGTCGTTTCGGCTTTTGGGTTCAGGGTTAGGGTTTTATGTGGGGGCCTTAATAACTAGAATAGGGTTGTGAAATAAAGACTAAACCCCTACCTGAAACTAGCAACATGTAATTTTTCGTAGTTTCTGATTGGGAGCCCCAATGTAGCATTCATGGGGACCCCAACAAAAAGGGGTAGATTTCGGTAGTTTTACATAAGGCCTGAACTCTAACCTCTGGCTGCTTGGCTAAACCCTAAACCCTGAACCCTAAACCCTAAACCATGAACCTTAAACTCACAAGGATCCTTAGGGGGGTAGGGGGAGGGGGCCTTAATACCCAGAATAAGGACCTAGTACGGCCTATTTAAGGAAGTATCGTCCCCCTCCCCCTTCCCCTTAGCCCTCTAAGGGTCCCTATTATAAACCCTAAACCCTA
>CAJNDV010035030.1:58548-71876 GCA_905221635.1 Symbiodinium sp. CCMP2456 | reverse complement strand
TAGTAGTAGTAGTAGTAGTATAGTGTCCCCCGAACCAGTGTTCTAGTTGTTGCCGCCCGTGCAATGGCTGGACGTGTTCTGGTTAAAACTGGAAGCCGTGCTACGCCTACGTGCCGAAATCTTCATCACCATCGTCCTGCACCTCTCCTAGTCACCATCAAGTATATCCGTCTACGATCGCCTACGCACCTGCAGGTGAGGTTCATGTCTTGAACCGTTTCTAGCAGCAAGACGCTGTCCGAATCACACTACCCTGCATAATCCGAAACTGCGCATGTAACCACAAACCCTCAAGAGGGGTCCTACACGCATGAAATAGCTATTTGACCGTGAGCCTTAAATCCCGGGCAGCTCTATCAAGTACCCAAAGCCTACATTCTTTATAAAGAGACGCCCCTGCAGATAGACCTACAAAAGAACGCAGCAATGACCATACTTATAACTAATATAGGGGCCTTAAAATATTAGAACGGGGTCTGGGGGTATATTGTTGTACTATACTTATATATTCAGGAACCCTAAGACCCTATTCTAACTATTAAGGCCTCTACGTTACCCCTGAACCTTGAATGAAACCGAGCTGAGCGGAGCTCGCCAAAGACGCATCAGGATCATGCGGCTTAGAAGCCCTAAGAACGCATAAAGGAACCGTGCTAAGCCCGCAGCCTAAACCCCAAGCGATATCTAAGCCCACACGACTACCAGAGTAATTCCTTAGGGCTTCTTCTCGAGTTCAAGTTTCAACATATTCTAATATAGGGGCCTTAATAATTAGAATAGGGTTCGGGATAGATTAGACGATGATCATAACAAGGAACCCCGAAACCCTATTCTAATTGTTAAGGCCCCTACAGTAAAGGCCCTATTTCCCCCAAAATAAAGCCTTATAGCAACCTTCATAGGACTTCTTCGACGCATGCTAGGACCCTTTTAAAGGAGCCCTCCTCTAGGTGTTTAGTGTGGGCCCGTTTGAAGAGCTCTCCTCCAGTCCCTAAACCCTAAACCCTAAACGTTAAAGCCCTAAACCCTAACCCTAAAACCCTAAACGCTAAACCCCAAAACCCCTAAACGTTAAACGCTACACCCTAAACCCAAAAGCCCTAAACCCAAAAGCCCTAAACCCTAAACCCTAAACCCTAAACCCTAAACCTAAAGGCCCTATTATAAACCCTAAACTCAAAAGCCCTAAACCCTAAACCCTAAAAGCCTAAAGCCCTAAACCCTGAACCCAAAGCCCTAAACCCTAAACCCTAAAAGCCTAAAGCCCTAAACCCTGAACCCTAAACACAAAAGCCCTAAACCCAAAATACCCTAAGCCCTAAACCCAAAAGCCCTGAACCCTATACCGTAAGTGCTCCCCTGCACAGCCCGGTGACCTGAACGCTTACAAGAGGCTCGGGGGCCTGGAAGGGGCGTCAAGGATTTAGGGTTTCTCGGGTTTGGGTTGGGTTTTGGGTTTTGGATTTACGGGTTTAGGGGTTTATGGTTTTAGGGTTTTGGGGTTTTGGGGGTTGTTTAGGGTGTTGGGTGTAGCGTTTCGAGGTTGGGTTTCAGGGTTTTGGGTTGAGGTTTTAGGGGTTGGGGTTTAGGGCTTTGGGTTGAGGTTTTAGGGCTGGGGTCGAGGGTGTCGGGTTTCGGGATTGGGGTTTATTTAGGGTTTAGGATAGAGGGGTGTCTTTCAGTCGACACAGTATAATGTCTTCAGCAAAGCTTGTATAAGGCTGTCGGAGGACACACGATACAGGGATTCTTGCAACACGCAGGTTGTTATGCGGTGGTTATCCGGCTTCCACAGGCTTGGTTCGCTGGGGAGTTTCCCAATATTAGGGTCGACTTACCGGGGTGTGGTGTTATGTAGGGGCTTGTTTGTGTTTTTTTTTTGGGGGGGGTCATGCAAGATCCTGTGTGTATATATTGCCTGAAACTTCCCTCAGAGACCTTCTAAGACGGGTGGAGGTTGGCTCATAGTGTGTGCATTAGGGCTTCAGGGTTTAAGGTTTAGGGCTTTGGGTTTCGGGTTAACGGTTTAAGTATTTAAGTCCAGTGCTTGAGGACTTAGTAACGAGGCCCTGGAGACAGTTTTATCTGGCTTCGTGAGGGTTTCTACGAGGGTGTGCATGGGTCTCTACCTGGGAATACTTCAGCTTCCATGGGTTTCTGGATCCTTGTTGGACACAATTTTACATTTTTGTTATAATAAAACCCAATAAGTATCAAAAATGCTCATTTTTAATATAGCCCCAACAGGGAACCAGGTTTAGCGTTTAGGGCTTAGGTAAAGGGAGATGCAGCTTCTTGGAGGTCGAGTGCTTAACCTAATCTATAGGGTTTAGGGTTCAGGGTTTAGGGTTTAGGGTTTAGGGTTTAGGGACCTACGGCCACAAGGCTTGAGAATACCTATACACCTTCAGGGAAGGATTTTCGGATCTTCGCATCAAGGGACAATGGGTAACCACATTAGTTTGGTGTGTGTGTGTGTGTGTGTTCCATCATTAGCAAGAGAACAACCAAGCCAAGGTTCAGAAGAAACTGGGATCGGATTATAGGTTTGCCGTCTAGGTCTCGGTGCATGCAGGGTCCATCGCTTGAAAGGGTTGTGCTGTTCGAAGAACAGGCCTCACCCTAAATCCTAAGCCCTATAGTGATCTGTCATCTGTCGTTTGGGGTGTACGTCTGCGTCGTTTAGGACTTGAAGTTTCCATGTACTGGATTTTCCGGCGCTTGGTATGGGCGGGCAGCCGCGCCAACCCAAAAACCCCAAACCCAAAAATCCAAATATATACATATATATATATATATATGCATCTACGTATATATATATATATAACATACATACATACATACATTCATGCATACATCATGTATATACATGTTTACCTATCTATCTATCTATCTATCTATCTATCTATCTATCTATCTATCTATCTATCTATATATATGTATAGATCGCACACATGCACTCCGACATGAGAACCCAAAGCTGAAGCCCAAGCCCACATCCCCCAAGATGCCATTTCCGCAATGACCCGTAGCCCCTGAACCAAAGAAGGCTAAACCCTAAACCCTAAACCCTAAACCCTAAAACTAAACCCTAAACCCTAATCCCTCTAAGAAGCTGCAGGGGCGAGGACAAGCCACCAGGCAGTCCTAGCGTGACTCCGGGACAGCAAGAGGTACCAAGGCGCGACCCTACCTCGCAAGATTGGCTGCTCTAAACCCTAAAACCTAAACCCTCCATCCTAAGTCCGAAATCCTAAACCCCGAACCTTCAATCCTAAATCCTAAACCCTAAGCCAAAACGGCTAATTACAGGGAACTCCGAAAGTAAGCCGTAAGAGCATTGCAGATCGAGTTTAAGGTAGCGCTGTAACTAGCACTTTGTAGCTTTGCAGGTGGCTTTGAACCTTTCAGGGTTTATATAATGTTAACATAACTTCGAAGGTGCCCTGATTGATGCCGAATCTGTCTCCGAGGCTCAGAGTAGCTGACAAGCCTGGAAGAGTTTTTTGTCTGTGGACCCGGAATAAAACCTCAAAGTATCTAGACCCTAAACCCTAAACCCCTAAACCCTAAACCCTAAACCCTAAACCCATGAGTTCTTCCGGCTTCAGGGTCGTGGCCTAGGTTCGGGTTTGCCGTCACGAAGACTTTTGGGTTTGAGCTTGGAGTCTGAAGCATGCATTTCGTACTGTTGATGGACACAATTCTGCATGACCCAAATATAGTATAGTACCATAAATCCCATAGTTTAGGTATATAAGGTCATGCAGGATTTTGTCCATCAGCCGTATGAACCTTATGGCATAGATGCACAGATAATGACCGACTCCGTTTACGACCCTGATCTGGCATGGGAGACATCGTGCACGACCAGAACAAAAAACGAGTTTGCCCTCAGCCTGCCGTGTTTGTGATGCTGGGCCGGAGAACACCGAAGGAGGCAGAGATGTTTGAAGGATCAACTCTGAACAAGTCGCCCCCGGCAACAGATCCGTGGCGAACAGTTGCTGCAGGCGCTACAGTCTGATCCTTTGTAGTTGTTGCCACCCCCCCCCCCCCAAACAAAAAAAAGCTGGTCAAGATCGCGCCTAAGCACGGGCTGCGGCACAAGCTATGAAGCACAGCCCATGATCCGTGCACGACCCGTGTGTCCATGATGTGGTGCCTGAAACCTATGGATCTTATGCCCGTTCAGCCTTGAGCTGAAAGGCCCCAGGTTTAAAAGCGCCTAAACCGTAAACCCTAAACCCTAAACCCTGAAACCCTAAACCCCAAACCCCAAACCCCAAACCCTAAACCCTAAACCCTAGAACCCTAATACCCTAACGCCTAAACCCTAAACCCAAAGCTATTTACCCAAAAGCCCCGATCCTAGACCCCAAGCTCCCCTAGGCACAAGCACTGAAGCCGCAAAGCTGAGATTCAGCCCTAAACCCTAAACCCTATACCCTAAACCATTGCCGACCGCAAGTCCAAGCCACCCGAAGGGCCCAGAACTCCCTGGTAGGGTTTTGGGTTTAAGCCTAAACCGTGCCTCCTACATCCAGGGTTTAGGGTGTAGGGTTTAGGGTTTAGGGTTTAGGGTTCGCGGGGACCCTACTACCCCCACAGCCCCACAGGTGGAGTTATGACCAAGATGCTGATAGGGTACTTTTTTCTTTAGTTATGACCTGCTTACCGAGTCCGCTGAGCGTTGAAGTAGTTGTACTACACCCTAAACGCCCCATAAACCCGAAACCCTAACTCGGATTTTTAAACCCTCACCCTAAACCAACCAAAAAATCCTAAACCCCAAGTCGGGAGAGCGCTGGCATAATAACCATTATGAGCATTATTCGAATTGTTGGTACTTGCAAACATTATTAGTATTATTGGTATTATGACTCTCATGATGAGTAAGTTTGATATTATTATTATTACTATAAGTATAAGTATAATTTATAAGTATAACTTCAATTGTAATAATAATAATAATAAGTATTATCAGTATTCCTAGAAACACTTCAAGCCGTCTTTCCAGTTCGAATCGCGTCGTGGCGACCCCAAGCGACTGGGGCACGCCGGCGCCTGGAACGATGGCAACGCCGGGGAGCTTGGCTTCCGGGTTCCTTTGAGGTTTAGGGTTTAGGGTTTATGGTACAAGGGTTCTATAAGCACCAAAAACCCCGATTCCTCAATTTAGATAGTCGGTTTTGGAACTTTAAGCCTTTTTGGCCCCATGTATTTGGTCTATCTTAGTCTTAGAAAAAGTGAACGTGTTTGGGCCTGGTTTTTGCAGAAGAGAGATTCTGAAGCTCTCTCTACCTGAAGCCCAACAAACTTGATTACCTTATTGAGACTTGCTTAATTAGGTCAGTTTTGGTTTCTTGCTATACGATGTATGCATAAACAAAAGTGAGCGAATATGTAGCATGCATCTTACATAGGTATAAATACAGAGAGACTTATATGCTTGGAAATGTTTTGCTTATGTGTGTAAGTGTTCATTCATGTAAGTATTGATGTACTTAATTGCTGTTCACTGACCTTTTGCATTATGTACTTTAAGACTATACAGTTCCACATGTATGTGTAAATCTACTCGTGTGTATATGTGCATATGTGTACGTGTGTATGTTTATGCACAGATCTCTGGACGTTCATGCAGTTTGCATATATATATATATATACATATGTATGATGTGCATATATATATATATATATGCATCTATACGTTTGTGTGTGTGCCCGTTGCTTAATTTCAAGGTCCAGGAGCTTGATGTGCACCGAAGCTTGCGGTTGAGAGGTTTAGGGTTTAGGGTGCTGGTCTCATGCTTTAGGGTTTAGGGATTAGGGCTTTTTAGGGTTATAGCCTTTAGGGTTTGGGGTTTTTGGTTTCCGAGGGGGCCTTGGTCTGCGGGAACCTTGGTTTAGGGTGGCTGCAGCTCGGGCCCCATAGCCCCAAACCTAAAGCTCACCTAAACCCTAAACCTAAACCCTAAACCCCTAAACCCAGGCGTTCTGGTTCTGAGGTGCGGTAGTGTAGTTTCCCTTGTGGTCCACTCCGTCTTCCTCTACCAGAGACCCACGTGTGGCCCTTTGAGGCCCACTGCGTGCCTTGACCGGTTTACCGGGGGCACCAACTGACGCCAGACCTCTGACCTCCCTCGTTCGCTGCTTCGGCCGACCGTGGTGGAGGTCTTGGGTCTCAATCCTTTTTCATATTCCCCTCTTGCTGTACCTTTCGGAGGCAGAGGTGGCGGATCCCCCTTTCTTTGGGCTGGTATCTCTATTTATGGTTATTCAGCTCCTCATTTGGGCTGGTGTTTTTCTATTTGGCTGTGGCGAAGAAGCGGCCCCCTGGGGAGCCGAATTGGCACAGGCGCGCCCGCAAAGCACGCACACAAGCCAGAACGGTCCTACGTACTATAGGACAGACTACATCGGACGAGGAGATCTTCCAGGCGGTGCGAAGGCTGCAAGGACATCATTCCTGTTCGACCTTGGTGCAGGCAGGAAGGCAGGAGCTGCACCGGAGAGTGCTCCTGCGTTCCGCCCCAAGGACAATGACGACGCCGTGGAGATGCGGACGTTGCAGACAATCCTGCAAGGCTTCAGCGGATGGGACAAGGTGATGGAGGTCGAGCAGTCCTATTGGGGCCGAGGTGCCGCGACAGGATGGAGCGACGGGAGGGCCAGAGAGCCAACTCGTCGGCAGCCGACACAGTCACCCAGGAGACGTACGAGAACCAAAGGGGGGCAAAGCAAGGATGGGGGCAAAGCGAAAGGCAAGAGCAAGGGACCTACAGAGAGTTCCTCCCCTACAGCCTCGACACCACCTTCGCTGGATGCCTTGCCGGAGCCACCCACGGCCAAGCTGCCCGCCAAGCCATCGGCATCAAGTTCGCAGCCGGGGGCCACGGAAGATCGCAGACTTCTGGGCGACTTGCTGGCGCTGATACCTCAGGAGAACATCCCGGCGGATATGCAGAAGAGGCTGGGACAGTTCAAGCGCGACGAGACCCACACCAAGGGGCGCTTGATGCACAAATTGGTCTCGGAGAAAACGCAGACCAAGAAGGAGCTCGAGAAGGTACGCAGCGACCGAGCTGCCTATGCCAGCGCTTGGGAGACGTACATCTCTCAGATGCTGAAAATGTGGCAGGACCAAGGTGCGCAGCGACTTGCGGCCATGGAAGCCTTCGACGAGAAGGAGGCGGAGCTCATAGGCAAGCTGGTCCATGTGACGGACCAGCTCGCCAAGGAAGCCCAGGATCACGAGGCTGCCGACAAGGACGCCAAGGACGGCGATGCCATCGACGTCGACTCCATGGACGACGACGAGCCAGCAGAGACTGCCAGGGAGGATCAGGAGGAATCTGTGGCCTCGGCAGCTGCCAGGGCGTCGGAGATCCGGGAGAAGCACCGGAGAGCCAAAGAGAAGTTCCAGGAGCGGCATGCGCAGATCGAGGGCATCCTCGTCTCGGCCAAGGAGGAAGCCGAAAAGGCCAGGGAGGGCAGCAGAACTCCCAGACGAAGGGAAGCCAAAGAATCAGGACCAAACCTGGTGCGCCTCCGCCTGCTGCGCCTCCGCAGCCCCCTGGTGGGGCCCGTATGACGGCCTAACGGCGTTATACGGGCCGATTGGCTCGCTCCCGTCTTGCGCGGTTGAGCACGATTTTGTTCATGGTTGGCTGGCCAGTTTCTTGGGTGTCAATCTGGAATATGAATGCAGTCTGGGGCGTTTCGATCTGGAAAACTGGATGGTCTTCCCGGAGGACCCCCGCAACTGTCATGGCGATATTGGCAAGTGGAGCCCTCCAGACATTACAGAGGGTGAACTGTCACTGTCAGGGGAGATTCCGGAGCTTCGTGAGTCGTTCTTCCAGGTTCCCACGGTGCGCATGGGTTGGCCCGTGGTTGAGCCAGATGTGGATGACTCCCCTGTCTCTGGATCTACTCCTCACAGTGGCAGCACACTGGATGCGGCCACGCCAATGCTTGATCGAGGCTATGTACATACTAGTTGTACAAACAGGAACGGTATGAGAACGATTTCTTTCAGGAGCTTCGCGACTGTCTGGGAGTATGTACAGTCAGCGAGGCTCCCACTAAGAGGTGCCGGCATGTCTTTCGAGGCCATAGGGGTGAGGTGCTCGGCCCAATACGTCATGCCTCCTCTTTCCACCGCCCAGTCGCAGCCTGTGCAGCCTGTTGCTAGCACGGCATTGACCGCCTCTCCTCTCAAGAGCCCGACCCGTGGGTCGTCCCACTCACTGCCTTCCGTTGTTCAGCTTGAATCGGAGGGCGTGCCTCTCCGCTGTTCCCCGAAGACAGGAGAGACCGGGCCGCCCTCGGCGCTCCGTATGATGATTGCTGCCAACATCAACGTTTTTCCGCCCGAGCTGAGCTTCGTGACAAGGTGCTCACAAGTTTCGACTGGATGACCGGTTTCAGGGCCATGGGCGCTGTGGCGGGGGACGAGTTGTTGGGGCAATATGACCGCTATGCAGTTTTTGATGTTGCCTCCCACGTCCAGGTCAGGCATTTGCCCAGGGGATGGAGCATCAATCACCTTGTGGCGGAGCTCACAAGCCTGTTTCCGAGGCTTCGCTCCGTACATTTCCTGCGCTGCAAACTCCCGCACCTACCTAGCGTTCAAGTATCGGTTGTTATGCGGGATATGCCGGCAGAAAGTTTCGCTTTGCCTGTCGACTTTAGGGTCATGGAGGGCAAGATCTGCACAATCCGCGCCAGGCCTCAGCTAGACGAGGATGCACTTCGCCGCCTTTGCCTGCAAACATGCCCGTCACATCGCTTGCCCAAAAGGCCCTTCACATTAGTGGATCCTTCAGATCTACCCCTGCGCGCCGCAGATGCTCTTGCGGACCAGCCTGACTTCGGCCGAGGTGTGGAACGCATAGGTGCCATGCAGCCAGATGAGGGCCTCCTCCACGATGACGGGGCAGCACCTTCGACAGGGCTAAATCTCCCTTATGAGGATGATGAAGACATGGATGATGCTGCATTCCTACAGGTGGCAGGTCCTTCAGAGGTCATACCGGGCGAACTTCGGGCATCTCCGTCGCAGCTTGAGCGGTCCAGTAGGACCAGCGCAGCATTGTCCCATGAAGCCCCTGTATGCCCGGACCTTGCCCCGCCATGGATATTGCCCGGTGCGCCCCATTCGCCTCCGGCGCTTCTGGGGAGGGAAGGGCCAGCCAGGCCGACTGATTTGAGCAAGTTGGGCCTCAGTCGCGTAGAGGTTCTCCCCGAAGACCTAGCACGCTACCCAGTTTGTGAGATCCCGGTTGACCAGCTAGGGCTTTATGCGCTCGAGCCGGGCCACGCTAGGCGTGTGCTCAAATATTCAGTTCTTGATAGGCAGCGACACCACTCCCAACGTACTGCAGCCTATGGCTGGTCGCTGAGCGACCTGGTGTCAGAGGCAATCAGGTCCTCAGAGGAAAGTGTCAGGACAGCGCAAGTGCTTACCTGTTTGATGCCCAATCTTGTGGCTCCACAGATTGTTCTGACGCCAGCCGAGGCAGGCCCGCAGCAGTTGTGCGTGCCGATTGACCTCCGACCACTTGGTGGTCGACCTTGCACCTTACTTCTCGCGGCTGGCACTGCAGCCTCGGAGGTCATTGCTGAGGCATTCCGGCGCTGCCCAGGGGGACCCCTTTTTACCCCGCAGGCAGAGGATGGCCGAGCATATGTACTGATGGATGCGCAAGGCAACGTGTGGGAGGAGCTTCCTGGAGATCTCTCGCAATTGCAGTGGCTGCGAATTGCCAGCAACCGCCCGGCGGACCTTATGCAACAAGACATTCAGTTCGGTCCCGGGATCGCAGCTGTTCCCCCTCACACGACACTTTCCACCACTTGGATGCTTGAGCAACAGCAGGTTCAGACAGTGTCGTTCATCCTGGCGGGTCTCGGTATTACCGTGAGACTGCACCCTCAGCACATCAGCCAGGCCAGAGTTGCAGACTCAGCTGGGGATCTTGTTATGGCCATCGCCAGACAGCGCAGCCTTCCGCAGCGAGCACGCATCATTCTGGCCGCAGCCCAGCCGATGCCGCTTCAGATCCAGCACGTCGCGCTTATCTTCATCATCTACCCCGAGGACGGACGCCGACATGTCATCCTCGATCCTTCCGGAGACGGCTCCATGGCCAACTCCATTTCGGTTGATGATACCTCTAGGCCAGAGGAATTGATTGGGGATGCTCAAAGACGACAAGGTTTTGTGACAGCTGTCAATGGTATCACCCAAGCGGCCGTCCGCAGAGCCATCTGCACAGGCGATTATGTACAGGTCGTACAGCACCCAAGGCTGCACAGGGTGTCCCCCACAGACTGGTACTACCAGCTCTTCCCTGATCTGAGGCTCTTCGCCTTCCCTATTGAAATTCCGAGATTGCAGCGAGCCACGGCGGAGCCCCTGAACACAGTCCTGCAGACTCAGGTTCGCGATGGTTTTCTTCGCTACCCAGACCTCCTCGCGGATCCAAAAAGTAGATCCGAAGTTCGTTGCGTATCTATATATGCATGGCCGTCTCCAAAAACGAGGGCGTATCTAGATCGATAGGAAAACAGCCCGTCTGGCCAAAAGCCTTGGGATCATACGATTTGGCTGGAACTCATGTAGTATGGCTCAAAAAGCCCTGGGGTCATGCGATTTGGCTAGAACTCATGTAGTCTGGCTCAAAAAGCCCTGGGGTCATGCGATTTGGCTGGAATTCATGTAGTCTGGCTCAAAAAAACACGCCGAAAAAAAAAAAAGAAGATTAAACCGAGGACGAGGGATTTTATTATAAAAGAGAGAGACAGAAACAACACTAATGTCAGCAAGCCTTCTGTGTCTTGCTTCGTCTTTCGGAATTTCGGAGATATGTGTCACTTCGGATTTTCGGACATTCGGATTTCAGATTTCAGAGAGTTGTTTCGAAATTTTGGAGATATCTGTCACTTCGGATTTTCGGACATTCGGATTTCAGATTTCAGAGGGTTGTTTCGGAATTTTGGAGATTTGTGGGACTTCGGAATTTCGGACATTCGGATTTCAGATTTCAGAGGGTTGTTTCGGAATTTTGGAGATATGTGGCACTTCGGAATTTCGGACATTGGGTTGTTTCGGTGTTTCGGAGATAAAGTAGATCGAAGCTAAACCCGCTTCTCGTAACCCGTATAAAGCACACACCTTTCCAGAACGCAGGGCTGCATATAAGTATTCTGCATGTCATTTATCGAGGGTAGCTCTGTGTATTCGCATCATGAGCATATATCACACCAGATCGCAGAGCTAAAGCCTCTTCAACCCCAAGAAAGCCCCAACTTCCTTGGCCTTGACTTGGGTACTAGGCGTTTATATCTATTTGGTGGTAGAGGGTTTTAGGAAATAAGTTCCCGCAGCCCTGTTTAATTCGTGAAACCCAGCCTTGCAGCCCCAACCCCAATACCTTGAGCCTTGAAGCCCAAACCCGACCAAGCCACGGCAATCGCCATCCGCCGGAGCTCCCAGCAGGGGGAAGTGCCCGCACGGGCAAGGGCATTCCAATGCTTACAAGTTTCAGCTTCCCAGCCATCGTGAATGATGTAGTGCAGCAGTCTTCCGATCGTTGTCGTAGTGCAGAATAGTAGAACCTTGACTGAGCACTTTAGATTCGGCAGTGCTGAGGGTTTCCTTCAGTTTTCAAGGGGACCTTAAGGGTTGTTCGAGTAGGACTTTAGGCTAGGGCAGTCTCGATTCAGCATCTGAAGCTTTTTGTGGTTGCTTGCGGGGCCTCACTACTCAATCCCTATTGTTCCTACGTCCTGGCCTTGGCCTGAACCTAGACTACTTGCTACGGCATTTCAGTTCCTAGTGTAGATCTCGACCTCGGTTTTGCTAGCAATGGCTGGCAGAGCTGCGAAGAAGAAGCCCGGAGCAGCTGGGCAGAGAGTACGAAGGGTGGGGTTCAAGAATTACAAAGAGTTGGCCTCCCGCCTTGCACCTTTCGTGACCCAGAAAACTGTGACGACGTACACGAGTAGCAGGGACATGAAGGACCTCGACAAAGCCAAACTTCAGTCTCGGCCATCCAGATACACATAGGAATCGATTTTCAATGTATTTTATTCTAGTTTATAGTATAAGCTTGTGTAGGTCAGAGGTTTCTTATCCCAATTGTGCTTCTTTCCGAGTCCAGGTTCTTCCAGGGTATTTTCCAAGCTACGATATCCCTGAGCCCGACTTGGAATTTCCCCGACACGGTGCTGAAGAAGTGTCTGCTGAACATTTTGAAGATGGAGGACCAGAATTTCTAGGCTTATCAGGAATATAATGAACCGAATTATTTCTCTAGTCCACCCCGAAAACTTCTGTTGTATTGATAGAGGACAAGGCCTCACTGAGCTCCAAGATCCCCGAGTCCGAAAAAGAGCCGTGGGCTGCTACGAATGCATTGAGACTATCCGCTGCTTTTCGCCACTACTCGCAAAGCTCTTTGAGGAGGCGAGCTTGGGTACCCAAGGCTCGACTCGTCGATCTAGCAGATTTCAAATAAACTAGGAAAAACAAATCTCAACATAGATAATCCTGGTTCTTCGGAGGGTGAAATTTCATAGCCCTGATCAGGAGCATCGCAGAGAAACGAAAGCGCCGTCTGACCAGAAGGCAGCCAAGAGGAAGAAGTATCCTAGTGGCATGAGACTGAGGATAAAAGGAAAACAGCAGGACCCACAGAAGCAAGCAGCTGAGCAGCAGGATGATGATGAGCACGATGACGAGCAGGAGGAGGATGATGAGCACGGTGATGAGCAGGATGACGGAAGCAAGGACAACACGACCAGCAGCTCCAGTTCATCCTCATCAAGCAGCGACAGCGAAAGCAGCAGCAGCAAAGGAAATCAGAGCACGAATGAGAAGCCCGAGCCAACCGTGGAAGCCCCGCAGCCGCAAGCCCAGCCAATAAAAGCAGCCATGCAGTCGCAAGCTTCGGAAGCCCAGCCGAAAGCGGCCCCGCAACAGCAAGCTGTAAAACCTCAGCCAGAAGCACAAACGAGCAGCAAGCAGGATATACCAAACATGTCGGACCCCTGGACTATTAAGAGCACTTTGTTTACATCCTCGGGTTGTTGTACTCGCAGAACCGACACAATACTCCCCGCACTGCCCCTGAACCCATTAAACTTTGATTCGCCCAGGAAGCCGCCCAGTCTGCCGTCGCCAACGACTGGTTCCTCAATGCTTTGGGTGGGATGCTGGGTGGCGAGGACCCCACCGGGACTACATCCTTCAGTTGCTCGCCCTTGAATTAACCTAGCTTTGGGAGGTTCGGGGTCTCTGGTCTAGTTATGTGGAT
>CAJNDV010035030.1:5747-58081 GCA_905221635.1 Symbiodinium sp. CCMP2456 | reverse complement strand
GATTGGATACATATGCTTCTTGGTGCAGGGTCTCTGGACTAGTAGTTGTGGGGTTTTGGTGATTCCACACAAGTGCTTCTTGATGGGCTGATGTCGGGTCCTGGTGAAGGGGCGAATGGCTCTGATTCTGATCATGAGTGGCTGGTAGAACTGTGCACGCCTGGCGAAGCTTCTTGCAGTGCTGGTTCAGCCAATACGAACAATAAAAATCGTGATCGTGATGCTGATGATATGGAAGTCGATTCGCTGGAACGGCTGTTGCACGAGGACGATTGTTCGGGAGACCCGTCGCAGCTTTCGTTGCGGGGTCTTATGGAGGCGGGTGCCGAATTTTGCACTGAAAGGACGTTTAAGCGCTTTGAATCGGCGGCGAGCCGTTACAACGACAATGCTGTTGCTGCTGGTGATGGCCCAGGGCCGTTCATGATGGTGAATGGTCGTCGTGAGAAGCTTGTCAGTGCAAACTATTACAAAATGCTGGTGCCGATTTCTTTTCATTGGATGCCCCGACTTGAACCCGTCATGCGAGCGATACTACAGGACCCTACAATCTTGATCGAGTTCTCAGCAGCGAACCAGTTGGCTTCAAAAGTGCTGAGTCACGCTGTGGGTCGCATTCGGATTCTTGAATCGTCGTCGCTTACATACAAGATTGGCCTCACGGCCGACCCTGCTTACCGGTGGCGACAGGCTGAGCATGCATATTGCCGCGAGATACCGAAGTTGTTTAAAAGCATGAGGCTTTTGGCGATAGTACAGCACGGTGAGGCAGCTGGATTTCTGGAAGCTGCTTTGATAAGCAGTTACGAACATTCCGAGCACTGTAGGAACCAAGCTGCAGGCGGAGAATCCACATCCAAGATTGAAGGGCCGTTCTTTGTTTACGCTGTCGCATCAGCATAGGAAAAGGACGTTCAATCCGAGCTGCATTCAGGGATCGTTACTCATCGGTCTTCCATCCCAGAGATCCATTGATATATCCTTGTTTGGACAGCGAGAAATTTTAAGCTTGTGGGTTTCAGGGGTAGGGTTCCCCAACCTTCCAGTGGTTGTTATTCGATTTCCTAGTTTTCGGTGAGGCCCAGGGTGGAGTTGGAGCTTCGGGTTTAGGGTTTGAGGGTTTAGGGTTTCGGGTTTGAGGCCCAGGGTGGAGTTGGAGCTTCGGGTTTAGGGTTTGAGGGTTTAGGGTTTCGGGTTTGAGGGTTTCGGGTTTTCCCAAACTATGTAACCTGTCCCTGAAGCCCGAAAACATCGCCAACTACGGCCGATCCGCTCGATAAGCCCCACCAATAAACTAACTTAATATATAGTAAAGTCCTTGATCCTGTAGACTAGCTTGGATCCATCGAGGCCGTGCACGAGCCGCCCGGTGAACTTCAAAGTTTGGCCCCCTGGATCCCACACGCCAAGCCTTAAAGCTTCCCTTCGCACCTAACTTAAAGCCCTTATGTAGCCAGCACACTATACTCATAAATACTACACCCACGCCACACCATCTTTAACCCCCGATACACACTCTAATGAACCCCAAACCTTGAAGTTCGACCCCGTCGTTCTATGAACCCACCGAATCTTTGATCCCCGACCGAAGCCAAGAAGACTTTAGCCCTAGACCCAACCGACTCTATTCCAAACCTTTAAACCCATCAGCCCACACCATAACTCAACGGCCAAATCCTTATCTGCAGCTCAGGCTATGCATCGCCGACGCCAGGGCCGCCCAGGAGATCGGCTTTGCGATTTCCTGGCTTGGGCGAGAAGCAGAACGACGAGGAGAACGACGAGGAGAACGACGAGGAGAACGACGAGAAGAACGACGAGAAGAACGAGCCGAAGAACGAGGCGAACGAGAAGGACGAGCGGCCAAAGCCAAGCCAAAGGAAGCCGAAGCCGACGAAAAAGGGCGACAAGACGAAGCAGCCGAAGCCAAACAAGGACAAGAAGCCGAAGCCGACGGACGAGGTGACCTGGTCCAACCTGCACGAGAAGGCCGTGTGCAAGGATGAGATGTCCTCCAGTCCGTACGTGGAGGGCGACGAAGTCGTGGTCCGTTTTGAGAGCGGACGACTTTGGCGAGTTCCCCACCTGGTGCCCGACGACATCAAGAACAAAGGCGAGCAGGCGGCACTGCCGCGACTGGGCGATGTGAAGCAGGTGCCAACAAAAAAGGCCAAGGCGAAGGCGAAGGAGGCGGGCAAGCCGAGACCCGTGCAGGACTTCCTCCTGGAGTCTGTGCGGGTGAAGTATGCCAGCCAGGGGGCGAAGCACCCGATCCTCAAGCTGGAGTGCAAAGAGGACCGCTTCGGTCCTTCGGCGGGCCCATGGAGGCAGAAAATGCAGTACGTCTTGAAAGCGGACGCAGCACTGGGAACGGTTGAGGCTTCCCATGTGTTGCAGACAATGGCCATGTGCTACGAGAACATGAACCTGAACAGTGCCGAGATCGACTTCAAGCAATGCCGAGACAGCCTGCTGAAGCACGCCGAGGAAGTGAAACACGACTGGGCGAAGAAGCCCATGTCTTGGGAGTATGTCAACGAGCAGAAGCTAGAGGGTTTTCCGCTGGCGAGGCTTGGTTGTGTTTGTTGTTTTTTTGGTTGGGTGCCGGTTTGCGGTTTGTAATGCTTTGGGTTTGGGACCGGGCAGAGATAAGGCCTTCGCCGCCGGCGACAAACAAGAAGGACGATGATGAGGACGAGGACAACGACGACGAGGAGGGCGGCGAAGAGGAGGACGAGAAGGCTATGGATCCGACATTGGAAGGCTCCCCGCAAGCGATAAGAAACTCATTTGGGTAGTTTAACTAGATAGTGCCGAACCAGAAACGGACTGAATCCTAAGCTATGAGCCAGGGAAAAGAAACCAGACCCTGACCTTAACCTCAAAAATCGCAACCATTAAAGCCCACCAATCCTAAGCCCTAAGCTTTGTGCCCCGTGCAACCTCAGGTGGCTTCGAGCGGCTGGGCTCAGCCGCCAACGAGCTGCTCACGCACAACGAAGATGATCTACACTAGGAACAGAAATGTTTAGTGTGTTTTGTGCTGTAGCCGTGCCCTGGACACCTGTTACACCCTAACACTTCTAAGCTAGATACGACCACAGGTCCTCCAAGAAGAATCGGAACTGCATCCTCGAAGCCTCAGATGTGCTCCGGGGGGAGTAACCGATCAGTTTATGTCGCACGAACTTAATGCTAGGGCCCCTAAGACCCAAATACCCCGCAGCCTCAAACCTTGAGCCCAATCGGTTTCCCGCTGTGAGCACTCTGGGGGTTCTAGGGGAATGGATTGGTTTTCGGGGGGCAAGGCTTTGGCTAGGGTTTTATGAAATGAACCTACGAGGCTTTCAGGAGTGAGCTCCAGCTGCACCGGATTTTAATAGATTAACTATGCTGACTACACCTACATATAGCCCTGCAGCCGTACTACAGTAGCTACCGACAACCCTTGGCCCGCTAGGTTCGTATATATTTAAGTTTATGGCTTGGAGGTTTCAACTTCCTGGGCCTCGTTTTGCACACACTGCTTCCGCTATGCTTCTATTGGGTGGTGCCTGGTACTAGGAAACCCGAGACCCAATGCCCAAACCCTGCACCCTAAACCTGAAGATGTCTGGAACCTCTCATCCAGAGGTCGCAAGAACACCCTTTATATAAGTAATATATTAGTCCTCCCGAAACCCTAAACCAAAAGCCACTGCTCGAGCTCAACTCTTCAGAGAGCCGTGTGGCCGTGGTCGGCCCCGCTACCATAGTAAACCGTAACACCGCCCAAATAGTTTCAATGCCCGAAATATAACAAGCCCTAGCCCCGCAGTCCCATGTGGAGAGCAGCTTTTCTTTCTGACCAAGAGGCAGCAGCATGTACAGCTAGGCAGCCGGTGCAGGGTTTCCGTAGACTATATGCATATAATGAATATAGTTCGTATGCTTACTATGCCTAATCGAAGAACGATTAGTGCTGGTTTTTGTGGATGGTGCTTGTGCAGAACCAGAACACTGTATTTCCGGGGTTATAAAAAAAACTGTTCTACATCGCAATAAGTCTAGGAACAATAGCCGTGAAGTCCATGCCTTGTACCCTCCCATCCCGACCGCATGTAACTTAGTACTATATTGCCTTGTTGCATGCCGCTGTATTATTGGAAAAGCCCGTCACCCCAGCAACCTGAAACTTAAATAGGTTTGACGTTGAGGGTTTTTGGCTTTGGGGTGTGTAGATAGGACTAGAAGCTTCTCTGGCATTGCTTGTTAGTCCCGCTTCTCTAAAAAGAATGTAATACGTAAGGTGTTGGAACAAAGGGCTTCGAGGACTTGGGGTTTCTAGGGCCGAGGCTTGTATTCTCAGCAGCACCGGTTTGCTTTCGCTGCTGGCCGTCGCCTACGAGATCGTTTTTTTAATGGAGCACCGCCAAGCTGTGCCGAGTGGACCTGGTGTCGGGCTTATCAACATATTCTGTACGTAATCATATCTAACTTCCTAGGGCCCCGCCCAATGAACAACCGGACCCTTCTTTGCCTAGGTTGATAAATACCTGTCCGACCCTCCCCACGTTTGTGCTTCTCTCTAACTACAAAGCTCAGCCACCTGTGTAGGCCATGCATATAGGCCACGACAAAGATTTCTTCGAGTATCCCGCACGCAGGTCGTCGTTGCACATGGTCTTGACTGTCCGACACGATAATATAAATAATGCATGCATACTTGTATGCATCTATACAACACAGGTGTGTGCTTGTTCTACTTGATACCCAAACCTCGTGTGTACCTGCTAGGTTAACAAGATGTTGCATATAGGGAAATCTACATGTTATTATACGTAGATCGAACCATGCATGTTTCTCGTCGTGACACAGATCATATGTTTGTAGCGATTCAAGAAGATGTGGCAGTACAGTCTACAACAAGCACGACAATTAGGTAGTAAACTACATGTCACCAATGACAAACAGTCAGTCAATATAATGGGTCCAGAACAAGCACCCAATAAAATGTATTATTTAGATATATAAGATATATTTATTCGGTAACCAACTATAATTATAAAGCGAGTATAAGTGGTTCTAGTGTAGGGGTTGGTGTTGCTGAGGCTTGTTGTATTCTTGAAGAGTTCCAGTCTTGGGCAGGCCATGGTGTGGGGCAAAAAGTTTTCCAGGTTCTACTTTACAGGGGTTCGAAGGTTGGAAAGGTTCCGTACTCCAGGGTTCTGCTTATTGCACGGAGATAGATAGATAGATAGATATATATATATATATTTATTTATTTATTTATTTATTCGGTAACCAACTATAATTATAAAGCGAGTATATAAGTGGTTCTAGTGTAGGGGTTGGTGTTGCTGAGGCTTGTTGTGTTCTTGAAGAGTTCCAGTCTTGGGCAGGCCATGGAGTGGGGCCAAAAATGTTCGAGGTTCTACTTTACAGGGGTTCGAAGGTTGGGGTTCCGTACTCCAGGGTTCTGCTTATTATTGCACGGCTCAATACCTAAACCCTAAACCCTAAACCCTAAACCCTAAACCCTAAACCCTATAGAATAAGGTTAAGGCGAGGTTCCAGATTGGATGTCCAGTCGCAGCGAGCCACCAGAGCCAGGATCCAGATTCGAAGCAGCTGGTTGCTCATCCGCCTCGACGCAAACCATGAGTCGTCGTGCTTAAAACAACCAAGAACCGCCAATCCTATTGGTTTGTGGTCACAAGCCCAAAACACCAGGCAATGAGGTATCCCCGAAGAGGCATCATCCGTGTACTTGTATCATATAGAGCTAGGGATCTTGATGAGCCAAAGTAGAACCCCCGATGAGGTCCCCCGATGAGGTATACACTGGTTGGCTAGCCGGTGTCATACTCTGTAGAGATCCACAGATGTTGATGAGCCAAAGTAGATCCCCGATGAGCCCCCCGATGAGGTATCTAGGCCCTGATTCCAAGCTTTCCGCAAGCCGAAATTTGATGTGTGTAGAGAAATTATTAAAGATCTGGATACGCTATGACATCCTAGATCCGTAATGTGCTGGTTTGTGTCAATCTAAAGACTAGAAACTCACAACCCCCAATGCTACAGAACTCGCCCTTAATTATTAATGTATAGCCAGGCAAGTGTTTCGCCGAGTGGATGTGGATACGCAGTCGATTCTGGACCCTATAGTCGTGTCTGGTTTTGTCAATCTAGAAACCAGAAACTCATCCCCCCAAAACCACCACGCCCTAAAATAGTATTGAATCTAGATACGCAGAGGCTTCTAGATCCTCTGCTTGTCGTGGTTTGTGTTAATCTAAAGACTAGAAACTTACCTCACCTAAACTCCTGATATCCTCTATGGTAACCCCAACACTTGTGGCACCTACGGGATCTGGATACGCAGCGGTTTCTGGATCCTTCCCTTTTGTAGTGGTTGGTGTCAATCTAAAGACTAGAAACTTATAAGTATCTCCCCAACACTCCTCGATCTAAACCCTAGCAATTGTCGCACATAGTGACATAGTGGATCTGGATACGCATCGGGTTCTAGACCCCTTCCGGGTGGTGGCTATTGTTGCTGTTATAAATCTAAAGTTACAATTACGTAGTGGCCGATTCTAGATCCTAATCGTGTGCTGGGCTATCTATATAGCGATATCTACAACACTATATATATTCAAATTACTATATAGCATATATAATAGTTTACTATCATCTATCAATTATATCTAAGGGATCTGGAAACTGAACATTGCCGGCGGCTGTCGTGATCTACTCAAACCTATGCAGGTGAAGCTGCTGGCATTTTGCCGTCTAGAGTAGCTCGATATATAGCTGTAGGATTTGATCCCACAGACAGAATGTCTGCAGAGGATTCTGTTGATACCCAGGCATCCCAATGGGCCAAGGAGGCCGAAGACGTGGCTGCTGCCATGGCCCTGACAACAGCCCCGACCCTGAGCCTCGATGCCTATGCTGCCACGCAAGTAGTCAGCTCGCCTCCTCCTTCGAACCCCGAGCCAACCTCAACACCTTCGGCAACACCTTCAGAGTCTTCGGACACGAGCCCTCAGAAATCCTTGGAAGCCGACAAGCAGCACACGAGCCCTGAGAAATCCTTGGAAGCCGAGAAGCAGCCTGGGAAAGCTCCGGATCAAGATGTGAAGCTCACGGACTCTTCCATGATGGAGGCGAGGACCAACTATGCCGAGCACCACGGCCTCCCGATCGAGCAGGTCTCCGAGGAAATGGTGAAGGGGCATGAGAAGGGCCAGGTGTTTTGGGCTACGCTTAAGACAAATCTCACGGCCAGAGGTGCGGCCGGACAGGCCTTGCAACGGGCATTAAAACATCGCCCGGACGTTCGGGAGTTGTACAATGTCCTCTTGGATGCCGAAAAGATCGCCTTCCGAGCCGCCTGGAGCTGTTCGCGAGACTTCGAGTTTGTGACTGTTCGCAGGACAACAACAAACAGCTACAGACGCCGCAAAGAAGACCTCGGGGTTTTCAAAACCCAGCTACAGCTGGAACAGGTCCTGGGCGGATCGGACAAGCCCGAAGCGGTTCTTCAGGCGAAGAACTACGTGTCCATGTGCTTGAGGCCCGATTTGAAGGCTGGGATTCCAGAAACTTTAAATTTTGGAGCACAACAAACCCTATGATAAAATAACCCATGCACAAAAATAACCTAAACCCCTGAAGCCCTAGACCCCTTCAATCCTACACCTGCTTTGGCCCCAAAACTTAAGACCTTAAACCCAAAACCGCTTCAGCCCTAAACTTGCTATGTTCCCAAAACCTAAATGCTGAAATCTTCAATCCCCTTAAACCCCAGAGCCACTTCCCTCGATCCTACAGGCATTCTGCTACATGTTCAACGACTGGCTGAAGGCCGACACGTTCCTGTGGGTCGAGAGCCTGGTGTCCTCGTCTTCCGAAACGGCTTGGGTGAACGAGGTGACGGTGGAGCAGGACAGCCCCATCGCGGGTAGCTGGAGTGAGAAGGCTGAGTTTTGCAGAGCGGCCCGAGTGTTTGCTGTAGAGCAGAAGATTCAGGTGAAGGACGTGACGACGGCCATGCTTGACAAGACGGCCCTCGGCATCCGTGGATACGCAAAACTCTACGATTCAACCCCGGCCGCCTTCCCCCAGCCCGGCGGCGATGGCTCCGCAGGCAAGCAGACATCGCCGGAGAAGCCAGCACCTGCACCGGGTGCTGCAAAAGCCAAGGCTAAGGGCAAAGCTAAGGCTAGCAAAGGCACCGATGATCCTATGGGTTTGACCGATGCTGGCAAGGCAGCCACAGCTGCCACTGATGAGCAAGATGGTGCAAATCCTGGAGATGATCAGCCGGCTTCTAAGAAGCCAAAGAAAGGTGGTGGCAACCCCACCGGCAAGAAGGAGCGGGAAGTGAAAGACTTCTTAGCCCTCGAGGCCGAAAGCGACAACGTGATGTCGAAGATCGCAGCCTCTATGGGTGCCGACCCGTCTGCTTGGACTTGGGCGAAGGATTTCGCCCAGCAGTACCGCACTTTGAGAACGGAGATCGTTGCTATGTACGCCGATGTCGAGTTTTTTAGTCAAGCCAAGGTCGCGGCACTGAGTGCCAAAGAAACGGCAAAGCTAAAGAAAATGTACGGGATGGACTACCACAGCAAACTGTGCCAATTCTGTTTGCAACTCGGTCCGAAGATCTCCTCGATGAGTGAGGTGACAAGCAAGATCAAGTCTATGTCCGATGCTATGGCTGTGGTTGCGGCTGGCACCCCTTCCAAGTCTACATCTTCAAAGACCTCGAAGAAGGGCCCGAAAAGACAGGCCTCAACGGCATCCCTGCCGTCCGTGTGATCGAGATCCTCAGGTGATGGGGTTTTGCAGTGCTGCAGCTTGGGTTTTTGAAGGTCGTTGTGTGTAGCTTAAGCTTCTATATCAAGTGCAACGTTTTAGGGTTTAGGGGTTAGGGTTCAGGGTTTAGTTTTTGGGGTTTAGGGGTTTAGGGGTTTAGGCTTAGCTTCTAAATCCGAAACTTATACAACGGCTCGAAACATAGCAGCCCCATGTCTTAGAACCCATAGAACCTGAACCTACGCCCGAAAAAACCTGATTATAGATTTCAACCAAAACGCTAATAAAACTTCATAGTAAAAGTTGTGATCTTCATTCGACAAACTTGTTGTCCTTCATAGAGAAATTCTTGAACTTTGTTTGACAAACAAACATTCGCCCAAGTTATGTGGGCCCGAAAAACCCTGATTATAGATTTCAACCATAACGCTACTAAAACTTCATAGTAAAAGTTGTGATCTTCATTGGAGAAAATGGTTGTCCAAACTTCATAGAAAACTTCTTGCTGGGTCCCGAAAACCCTAGCTGGACGCACTGCTGGGGCATGTGTCCTCAGCCCTGTGGGGCAACCTGGCATTTAAGTCCAGGATAGTGTGGCTGAGCGATGCGACAACGGGTAGTCGCCGATTGTTTCTGGCCGGGGTCCTAAAGGCTCTTACACTTACCACACGCCGGGGCTCCCCTAAACCCCGCAACCCCGAACCCTAAACCCTCAGCATCCCTCAACCCAGAAACCTAGTCCTCAACCATGAACCCGAATCCCGCAACCCTAAACCTTGAACCCTAAACCCTCAACCCTGAACCCCAAACCCTCAACCTTGCACCCTAAACCCTGAACCCTAAACCCTGAACCCTAAACCCTGAACCCTAAACCCTGAACCCTGAAACCTAAGCCTGCAACCCTGCACCCTGAACCTTAAGTCCAGACCCCGCCTCAAACCCTAATCTCCGAAGTGCTAGCTTGGCTTTAAACAATCGGCTGCACTGCCCTCGATCTGCACCAGCTGGTGTGGAGTGCTGCAGGTACAAGCTTGTCTGTGCAGGAGGGCCCCAAAACTCTCACGCATATATCGTCCCTTGTTGTAGTGTCCTGCTGTTTCATAGAATCCCATTGCCCGAAACCTGTACCCCAAAATCCTCACGCATCGCCCCGTTATATAGTTTGCTGCTATGTCCAGATCTGAAGCCCTGCTGCAGCCGCTTCGCGACAAGTTTCGACACCTGCCTATGTTCCAGCTCCATTAGTGACCAGCGACAAATCCGAAGTGTGATGAAAACATTGGGCCCCGCAGCATGGAGCCGTAGCTTTGAACCCGAATCCCAACCCCTAAACTCGGACCACAAAGCCTGAACTTTAAGCCTAAAGCTTAAGCTAAACTCTGCCCAGACCCTTATCCTAAACCCCAGCCCGAAACCTCAAAGCCCGGAAGCCAAAGCCCTTTTGTGAAATCCCCGAACCTCAAAGCTGAAGCCATTCAGTGCTGTGCGACCAGTGACATTCTCCAGCAGTCGTTGCAAGATCCTTGGCCGTTGTTCAAAGGTCTGGGCCCGAAGCTGAGACACCGAAAGTTCACGCCGCTTAAACTCAGCACCGCCCTAACAAACCCCAAGCCTTAAAGCTTGATGAACACAATATGTCATCGCCCAAACGGGGTTTAGGGTTTAGGGTTTAGGGTTTAGGGTTTAGGGTTTAGGGTTTACTGTAAAGCTTCATACACAAAGTATGTCACCCCCGAAACCTTAAAGCTCGGTGAACCAAAGTATGTCACCCCCGAAGCCTTAAAGCTTAATTAATCAATGTCACCCCGGAAGCCTTAACACCTGATAAATCAAAATATGTCATCGCCCAAACCTTCATCCCCAAATCTTTGTGAATGTTCTGAATGAAGTATATCACCCCAGAAGGCCCTAAATCCGTAAAATGAGAACCCTCAACATGGCCGCTTTGACTGCCCATGAGCTTGAAGAGAGCTCGCTTGTTAGAGCAGGCAAGTTTTTCTGTGGAGGATACAGCTGAAAGAGAAGACGCTGAATATCGGAAGGAGGCTGGGGTCAAGTTTAGAAAGTACTTGCTGGAACGATATACGACTGGAGCTGCCACTGCTGCTGACACTTGTACCCTGGCACATTATCACACTGAATCGGGCGGCCTGGGCACTGAAGATCTGGGGCTGCACCCGGACCAGGCTACAGTTCATGGGGCACGGCATCTTCGGTTCCTTGGTCTTAGCTTGGCAGTGTTTGCCTGTTCGGTCTTTGGGGTCTTAGCTTGGCAGTGTTGTTGTTTGAATGTTCTTTGGTTCCGGCTCTATAGCCAGCTCAAAGCTTTTCTTCTGGCTAGAAGATTAACAAGTGCGGAATGTTGGAGCGATAGATTTATGTAGTTGGTATTAAGAAGCTAAGTTGCCATCTGGGCAAAGAGTACGAGGAGCCCTATGTGGAATATGTGCCAGTGCCTATGAACTGCAAGAAATCTTTTGGGCGAGTCTCCGTCCAGCATCCTACAAGGGTAACATCCGATCTGCTTCGTCGTGAATTGAATGGTTTAGGGCTTTTGGGGTCCGAGGCAAGTGCAGACCCACAGTTTCTGAAAGAACACCTTGATGCCGATAAGGGTTACTGGGAACTCTATGAGAATCACCCTGTCGTCCAGAAAGCCTTCCGAGAAGGATTTCGTCAGGAACACATCGTTCCGCTGTCAGTTTACTTTGATGGGGTGCAATACACGAAGAACGAAAACTTTCTTGGCTTCTACATGACGAACCTTCGCTCTGGGAAGCAACAGCTGGTCTGGCTCTTGAGTGCCTAGGCCTAAACCCTAAATCCTAAACCCTAACAAAAGGCTGTCCTAATATCTAACCGAAGAAACCTTATATTCAACCAAAGATAATGACTCTTTATTCCCGCAGACATCGCACACGCAGGGCTGTCAGAGCTGTGCTCGTGCGGCTGTCGTGGCTGGTGTTCAGTCTTCCCGCTTCTGGAACATTTCCGCTGCGACATGAGCCATTTGCACCGTGACATTCGACCGGCGATTTTGGACTTCAAGGCCGACTGGCCGGCACTGGTCGAGATTTGCGGTCTTCGGACATGGGCTCACAACCTCCATCCATGCCCATGCTGCACAGTGGGGAAAGGCGAGTTGTTGCAAGTCGGCACACAATCCTTGCGATCTTCGCCGCACGCTCTGTTTACGGCGAGCTCTTATGAGAGCCTCGTCGCACAGACTTTCCGGGCCGCCTGATTCCGCAGTAGACAAAGTTGTCTTTTGTTTTATAAGTATAAGGAACATGAAAGAACCCGAAGGCCAACAAACAGTAGCAGTGACTCGAGCTAGGAAGTGATTGTGCCTGACGACGACACCCATCGAAAACTTCATAGCCTGCTCCGCTACAGCAAGAATGGTCGGGGACGATGCTTGAAGGCAAGCTTCCCGCTTCTGGGTCTTCGCAAAGGCAACCGCCTGGAACCGTCTGCAAGCCTCTTGGATGTAGACAAGTTTATGCAGCTCACCACGCCCTTCAGTTGCACCTTCTACACCGGCGGGCCGCACGGTCGCATCCTGCACCAGTCGCCTTTTTTGAAGATACCTGGGGTCACCCTCGACTGCTGGTGCATAGATGTGCTCCATACGTGGCACTTCGGGCCTTTATCCTCGTACATTGCACACTCCCTGCGACTGCTGATTTCGTCGTCAGTGTATCGGCCGGCCGACCAAGACCTGGACAAAGAGGAGGCCGACAAGCTCGCCTTGCTTCATATTCGTGCTGAACTTTGGTCGTTCTACAAGAGACGTCGTGAAGCAGACGAAGACGGAACTTGGCGGAAAAAAGGTACAGAGGCCCGACACGTCCCAGAGTTTGAACCCGCTTAAGCCGCTTAAGTGTTCCTCAGCAGCGATGGATATGCCCCTGCAGGTGTGGAACTTGACCTTGAACATGCTTGCTGGAAAGTATCTCAAGGCGAAAGCTGCCGAGACGCATGGGCTGCTCAACTTCGTCGTCGACAGACTTGGAAAGCATTCGGAAATTTTGGCTTCGGCTTCTCAAGCCGCTTCTTTCGATCTGCTGCTGAGAGCGGGCATGGCAGCGATGGACTTCGACGCAGTGCTGGCGGCTCACCCGAGGGCGATTGATTCTGAGGCTTGTGGACTGCTGTTCGACAAGTACAACAGATTCATCTGTCTGAGTGCCAGAGCCGAGGTGCCTCTCATGCCCAAGTGTCATATGATGTATCATATGATACAGAGGGCGGTCCACAAGGGCAATCCTCGTATGTATTCCACGTACATCGATGAGTCCTTGAACGGAGACATCGCCCGTGTGTGCCGGTCTGTCCACAGACGAGGATGGGCACTTGCTGTGTATCGGAAGCTTTCTATGCTGGAGCAGCTCGCTGCTGAGGATTGAGCTCTGCCGGCACTTGATCATTGACTTTTCAGTTCCCTTTAGCCGCACATAGGACCAATCGTTGTAACTTTTAGGAAACATGCAGTGGCGACTTCGGCCCCGTGGAGTAGAGTGAGCACGCAACACATCTTCAGGATAAAGCTCTCACCTCGTCATGTCAGTTTGTTTTCGGGTTAAGCAAATACCCGCGAACTGCTTCTCTCAACAGGCCCGGCTCGTAAACCACTTCTCTAGTCAGGCCCAGTGGCTCGAACCTTGAGGGAACCCTAAACCCTACATCCTAAACCCTATAATATACAAATATATGTTCGTACTCAGACCAGCTGTTCCTTCCCAGGACCGATGCGGAGATCCACAGCTTCTGCCGAGCCGCTGCTGCTAAGAATCACTACTTCCGATCTGCAGACCCAAGATGCTCCAGGCACCATATCCGCATAAGCAGGTTTTTCTCCTAAGCTGAAGTAAAGGTTTTTTCTTCTTCTGACCATCTTAAGCGGGCAAATAAGGGATTTCATCTGTGTACAACTGTAGGACATCCTCACCAAACTTTATAATTCCGAGCCCCGAGAGCCTCAGCGAACACTGCTTCACGAAGCCTCTATACTCTAGATACGTCCGATTGTAGGATTGTCTCTATAGAGCCTACAGTAAAACAGCGATCGAGGTTCTCCACTATAGATGACTGCTGGTGCTGGCTCTTCCGAATCTCGAATCCTGGTGGCCTTCAGAAGCTTTTGAAGTACTCTTCAGCAAAGGCGAAATTTAGATTGGACTCTCTTTGGATGAAAAGCACGGTCATCTCAGGAGATGCCTGGGTTTGGGACACTGGCTTTGGAGCACCGTGCCGAGGTGTACAGAATAGCGCCGGGAACGAGCCTTCAAGCCCTCACAAGCCTTCAAGCCCTTACGAGCCTTCATAAGCCCTTGGCCCTGTAAATCCCGAACCTAAGAAGCAGTAGTGCCTTACGCTCTTCGGCTCTATCCCTGGCTTCGCAGAGTTTCGGCCGCCAAGAAGCAAGGATCGTCGTCCGCTGGCCGGAAAGAGCACAGATCGAAGGGTTTTTTGCTTCGGCTTTGGGGGTCTTAGGGGGTTTAGGGTAAGGTTTACGGCTTAGGTCTTACGGCTTCAGTTTTAGGGTTTAGGGTCTAGGGTGTGAAGGGATTGGCTTCGGACAGCCTTGCTTTGGGGCCCCAAGCCCAAAACCTCAACACCCTCAGCCCAAGCCCCCTAAACAACTTAAGCCGAAGGAAACCTCAACACCCTCAGCCCAGGCCCCGCTAAACCAAAGACCTGACACAACTTAAGCCGAACGAAACCTCAACACCCCCCCTAAACAGCCGAAATCCAGACTTGAGGGGAGAGAGCTCTAAGGAGAGACACAATTTCGGCTCAAGCATCATGAGCATCAGTTTTTGAGTTTAAAGCTCATATAAGAGTCACAAAAAATGCTGGTTCGTGCTAAAACATATAGCAATCGTTTGCTCTTGCAGCCCTGCCTTAAACACAACAGCAAAACAACTTGCTGCATTGGTGGAAGAAAGTTTTGTTTGGACTTTGCTTGTTTTGGCTCAAGTTATAGGTTTCGCTGTGTCACCAAAATGTGGTCGCGGATCCACAAACAAGTGGACGTATCCAACCAGGACAAACAAGATGCGGATCTACTTTCTGGATCCGAAAGGTGGTCTGGGTACCTTAGAGCCAGACTAGATCAGCGTGCGGATGAAATGGGGCGGCCCTCTGTTGACCGGCAGCCAGTCATTGTCCAAGGACCTCATCATGCCCCAGCGCTCCTTTATGTGCCTGGAAGAATCCTTAGGACTTTGACGGAGGCAGAGGATGACATCATCCGTACTGGGCTGTTCATGCCAGGCACAAGCTTCGCTGACTCATGCCAGCTTACTCATGAGCATGCGCCCCTTTTTCTGTCCATCCCGCCTGGCACTCGGAATGTCGGGCTTTTTGTGCCAGCACCCGCCTTTTTCTGGGGCTATCACGTAGTCTGGGTTCCGCCCGGCACTGATCCAGCTACGCTACCTCTGCCTGTCCGCAAAGGTTTTACCTTGATTTATCCAGGCGGAATTGAGCATGGCGCGACTGTCCGACACAGCCGTATCGGGGCGCCCAACACAGCACGGCAAAACAGTGCGGGCACCGGAGGCACTTCACTTGTTCAAATCCAGGACGAGCGCGACAGACAAGCTAAGCGGTGCAAGGCACTCATTCGGGCGCACGGTCTGCCAAGGGACTGTGGTTGCCAGGCAGGTGTTCCGACTTGTGACGGCCGGCCGGCTGTCACTGATGTCACGAGCCACGCTTATGATGGGGGGATCCCGCGGGACGCCGAAATACATGGCGCGACCTTGGCCTGCGCGGCTAAAGAAGGCCCTGCATCTCTTCGACCTCCTGGACGGCAGCCCATCCCTACCCCTTTGGGCAGGCGCAAATTACCTGCTCCCGCCAAAGACTGGTCGGCCCCTCCTGCGACGCCATCGCACCTGCCGGGGGTTCGCTGCCTAAAGCTGCATGAACTCCTCCCTGGAGCCACTGCTCGCAAGGGACCAGGCAAGCTGCTCTTGGGGGTCGATGCGGACATGGAGCAGTTTCTGTTCGCTCAATTTGGGCTACAATGCTTCGACCCGGATTGGGAGGCAGTCAATGATGTTCCTCCATGTGCACGCAGATTCCTGAAGAATCTGCCTCAGCTACCGCCAGACACCAGACCTCAGGCCATGCAATTCTATGTAGACGGCTCCTATTATGAGCATTCCAAAGACTGTGGTTGGTCAATCTGTGCGCTTGCCCTGCATCAGGGTCTATGGACGTGGGTCGGACATCACACCATTCGTGCACAAGCTGCTGGCTCCTACCACACCTTAGGAGCCCCGGTCCACTCAGCCTACGAGACAGAGCTCGCAGCAATGGCATATACCCTCGCACACTGCCTAAGCACTGATGTGCCGTGCGCGATCGGATTTGATTCGACATCGGCCCAAGCTGTTGCTTCGGCCAGCTGCTACGACCAGCAGGACTCTCATTTAGCGCAGGCTTGCCGGTCTATGAGCCATCTCCTCATGTTGCGCGATCGCGCGCCTCTGTGGATGCATGTCAAGGCACATTCCGGCCACCCGTTAAATGAGTTTGTTGATGCGGCGGCCAAATCTGCGGCCAGGGGAGAGATCGCTGGACAGTTGCCGACAGCATTGTTTGAGGCACAAACGAGCTCCACGCTGGCCTGGCTGTGGGCTGGCAGCGGTTTGCACCCCTCTGTGCCGGCTGTCCTGCCTAACGGGGCGTTGGCTGACGCCGACGAGGTCCGCCCCTCTGACGTCGGTATTTCGGACATGTGCCCTTCTCCACCTCCACTTGCAGCCAATGTCTCGTTTGATTTCAGAGCTGCAACCTACAACTGCCTTACCTTGCAATCTGTTTCTCAGCAAGAGAGCCTGTGCTCTCAGTTCCACCGCAAAGGGGTAGCTGTTGTCGGTTTGCAAGAGACGCGCACAGGCACCTCGGGTAGGAGCAGCAATCAGCACTACCACATCCTTCACAGCCCTGCGGCGGATGGACAACTGGGGTGCCAGCTCTGGCTGTCCAAGAGCCTCGCCGTTGCTAGGGCTGGCCAGAATCCAGTGCACTGGGATGGGGCCAGCATGTGCATAGTGTGTACCACACCACGCATGCTCCTAGCCACAGCCAAGGCAGGGGGCATTACCTTCGCCTTTGCCATCGCGCATAGCCCGACGACTAAATCTGGGGTAACTTTCTGCCAGAAGTGGTGGGACAGTCTTCACAGTGCCCTTCGACGGCTCCCGCACAACAGTGTGCCCATGATGTTCATCGATGCCAACGCACACAACCACGATCCCGTGGACCACTTGGTGCTGCGATCTGACATCAATGTCAATCAAACGGGCTTTGCCGAGGTAGTCCGTGCTCATTCCTTTTGTGCCTCCGGGTATGTTGACGTTTCGGGTGCTCCCTTCTATACGTGGCAAGGGCCCGGCAACCAAAAAGCTTGTCTGGACTACGTCTGCTGTCCCGATTCCCTTAGGGCAGGAATGGTTGTGGAGGGACCGCTTCTTGACTTTGTGGGGCACGTGGACCATGACCATAAGCCTGTCCTCACCCGTTTCGCCTGGAAGCAAGCAGGTTCTCTTACAGCCAAGAAGCCCAGACTCGACGTCGAGGTTCTCCGCACTCCTGCAGGCAAGGCGGCGCTACAACAGGTATACAGACAGGTGCCCCGCATTGATTGGGCGGCCTCGGTGGACGAGCATGCCTACATCCTCAATGCTCACATTATGCGTGGCCTTCGTCACATTTGCCCCAAGCTCGCCGATCGACCGAGGGACCCTGTTACCTCTGACAGCACTTGGCAGCTAATCAAGGATCGGCGGGCTTTGCGCCGGGTCATGCACCAAGTTACCGACCGGGAGGAGTGGCAAGACTACCTCGTGCTCCTGGGTGAGCAGGTCAAGGATATGACACGGCTCATCCGCGCGTCTGCCAAAGACGATGCCGCGCGGGCCTTAAGGCACTCCTTCCATGAGGCTAGGTCACAAGGCGTGGAAGCTCTACATCGTCTATGCAGGCGTATCTCTAAGATAGGCCGCCGCTACAGAGCGCCTGCGCTCTGCCCTGCCCTGCGCCAAGAAAACGGCACAGTGGAGGAGGACTCCTTTCGAGTCCTGGGTGACCACTTTGCAGAAGCTGAACGTGCTACTCACACCACTGCCGAGGCCATTGACACTCGGGGAGCCAGTTACGCCGCCCAAGACTTTCCGGTCGCCGACTGTCTGTCGGTTGCAGGGCTTGCGCGTGCATTTAGTGGACTCTCGACTCGGAGAGCTGTCGGTTGGTCCTCGCTCCCTGCCGAAGCGTATCAGGTTGCTCCCCTTGAAGCAGCGCATCAACATGTTGCCCTCCTGCTAAAGTGCCAGCTTCGCAGACAGTGCCCGCTCATCTGGAGAGGAGGGATCGCCGTGCCAATCCCTAAACCCACCAAGCCTCCACACACGACGGCCGGCTGGAGAAGCATATTGTTGCTTGAGCCCGGCGCCAAGGCAGTGGCGCGCGCTTTAAGGGCTGACCTCCTCCAGGCTTTTGATTGCGTCCGTCAGCCCGCACAGGGAGGTTCCAGGCCTAAGAACCCTCTCCCCGTTGCAAGCGCCCACGTCAAGGGCTTGATCAAAAGAATTGCTGATTATAAGCTCTGTGGAGGCATTCTTTTTGTCGATGGCCAGGCCGCCTTCTATAGTCTGCTGAGGGAGCCGTTGCTGGGCACGGCCTCCTGCAGCGACCAAGAATTCATACACGCGCTTGCAGATGCCGTGTTTACGAAGGAGGAGGACCGCATGCGCTTTGTCATCCAGGCCATGGGGCCCGGCCTTCTGGCCTCAGCCGCGGTGCCATCTGCTGTTCAGCGTTTTGTAGCCGCCTGCCTTGACAATACTTGGTACTGCGTGGGACGAGAGCCTGGTCACTTCTACCTGACCCGTACGGGATCCGTCCCAGGAGCCCCGCTTGCAGACCTTCTCTTCCAGTTGGCTTTCGGGAGAGTCCTTGCGGACATCTCTGAGCGGGCTGATGCCCTGGGCATACGCCCCCTGTGCCCTACTGCCCCCGGGGGTGCTGTGCTTCCTTTGCCGGCTCCCAGTTGGATGGACGACGTGGCTTTCCCGGTGCTTGCTGATCGACCTGCTGAGCTTTTGGAGCAAGCAGGTTGCATGGTCCAGGAAGTTGACGCTGCTTTACACCGCACAGGTATCAAGGTCAACTTCGCGCCAGGCAAGACTGAATTCTTGCCCATCATTACAGGTGCCAACAGTAGGCTGCTTCGCCAACGCTGGCTTTGTCAGCAAGGGGCTAATTTTTCAGTCGACACGGGCACAGGCCAGGTCACCGTTCACCTTTCGGAGCGTTACACGCATCTAGGCTCTGAGGTAGATGCAACAGGAGGTGACCTTGCGGATCTGGGTCGTCGCCGAGGTCTGTCCAGGGATCTGTGCAAAGGCATCTCTCGGCTCGTCCGCAATCCACACCTTACCCGAGGTGAACGGACCAACCTTGTCATCAGCATGCCCATTGCGCGACTCTGCCACAACTCAGGACTATGGACGTTGCGCACCTTGCAGGAACAAAGGCTCTACAATCAGGCCTACATGGAGCCCTGGAGGCGCTCTTTTCGTGCCCTCTGTGGCATTTCCAGTCGGGGCCTGGATGACGATGCGGTCTGTGCCTGCCTGGGTGTTCTTACCTCGACACAGGTGCGTACTGCCGACCTGCTGCGCTATGCGGGATGGCTTCTTGCTGATGGTTCTCAGGTGCTGCGTGAACTCTGGTTCGATGCGGGCCCTTGGCACCAGCAGATACTACGAGCCCTTCAAGACTGTGCCAATGTCGTTGAGGGCTGCAGCTGGGACCGTCTGTGTGCTGACCCCTCGCTTGCCAAGCAGTGGGCCAGCAGTTTCTCTCGTAGGTGCCGTACCAGGGCTCAAAAGAAGCAAGACGAGAACCTACTCAAGTGGACCAACCTGGCTGCAGCTCGGTCCGCTGGGGTCTACTTCTTCCACTATAAGGGGAGTGGCCCCACTGGGGCCCAGCACAAGTGCCCCAATTGTGCCTTAAAATGCAAGACTGCGGCTGCGCTTGCAGCACACATGAGCAAGGCTCATGGTTGTGTCGCGAGGTCAACAGCAGCTGCAAACGGTACGCGATGTGAAGTCTGTCGTACCGAATTCTGGAGCACTAAACGGCTTCGGGATCATCTACGCAGGCAGCCAACGTGTTTGAGGGTTTGGGCGGAATCCGACCTTGACTCTCGAGAAGTTGCCGAGACTATGCACAGCCGTGCATGGCGACCTGCCTGTAAAACCAGCGGACCGGCCCCGTGGTGGGCGACCCTCCGTCCTGCATCGGTAGCCCTTACAACTGCCGAGGCCTCCTTTGATGGACTTCGATACATCACTGACTGGCTCCAGTCCGCTGACAATAAGCTGGAGGAAGCGCAGGTCCACCAGCTCATCGCTCATGGCATTGCACACCACCTCACTCCGGAAGACATGCCTGTAGCGGTCATTCCTACGAGCGCCTCTGCTCATGGAATAGCGCATTGCGCACTTTTTGCTGCACAAGCCATCCTTGCGCGGAGCGCGGGAAGTGCGGCTGTGCTTGGATACAGGGTCCATGTACAGGGCGACCGTGCATCCATCTGGCCTAAAGAGGTCAGACCTACGAAGCCAATGCCTGCGGAGTGGGCATTCGGCGGCTGACTCGTCAGCTCAGGACATGCATGCTGTGTGCACTCGGAAGAGTCCAACCATCACATGCAAAAAACCCCTAAACCCCTAAACCCCTAAACCCTAAGCCTTCAAAAACCCCAAACCTAAAACCTAAACCCAAAGCCCCTCATTAAACCCTAAGCCCTAAACCTTTGCCTAAAGCCTAATTCCCCAACCGAAAAGCGTACTGCAGGCAGACAGGCAACAACTGGAATCCGCCCCCTTGGCCGGGCGTCGGCCTGAGCTGCGGCGGGGCTTTAGGGTTTGAGTGTGGGGTTTAGGCTTTAGGGTTTGAGTTTGGGGTTTAGGGTTTAGGGTTTGAGTTTGGGGGTTTAGGGTTTAGGGTTTAGGGTTTGAGTTGGGGGTTTAGGCTTTAGGGTTTATGGTTTAGGGTTTGAGTTTGGGCTTTAGGGTTTATGGTTTAGGGTTTGAGTTGGGGCTTTAGGCTTTAGGGTTTAGGGTTTGAGTTTGGGGTTTAGGGTTTATGGTTTGGGGTTTGAGTTTGGGGTTTAGGATTTAGGGTTTGAGTTTGGGGCTGCTACTCCAGGGTTCTTGAACATTTGATAGCGATGTAAAAATAAATAAGCAAATTAAAAGAATAGTTATGCATGCATATATATACACATAATATTCTGAGTGGTAGTTGTGTACTTTCCCCGACACTCCTAAACCCCTAAACCCCTAAAACGCTAAACCCCTAAACCCCTAAACCCCTAAACCCTAAACCCTAATTCCCTGAATTATGTCCGGGTTAAGCAGGTTTCGGGTGCTTGTCTTCGGGGCCTCAGGTTCTTTGGAGCTCTTGAGAGCTTGAGGGCTCTAGGAGCTGTCGGCTCAAGGGGGTGTTGTTGTTAGGGTTTAGGGTTTAGGGTTTAGGGTTTACGCTGAGGCTGTTCATGTCCATATTCTGCCTCTCTGCATGTTGTTGTGTGTATATATATATATATATGCTTGTTTTCTTCTAGTTGCGAATACAGATCTTAGCCCACGTCCGAATAGTAGCACATGTCCCTAGGTCCCTGATTTTGGCAAAGCCTCGGCGATGCCTAGGGATCGTTCAGCAGAACATGCCGAAAACCTACAGGGAGGCCTACTGTAGAAGGCGTCGCGGTCGTCTGCCCTGTCACTGTAGTCGCAGTATAAAACTCGTAGCTAGTTGTCGTACTACCGATATGTGTGTTTGCAACTATGGTTACTATCAATATTGTTCTTGCCAGTTATCTTATTGCTGCTGTTGTTGCTGGTGCTGATATGGATCGACGTAGATTGTTATTGTCATTGCTATTGCTGTTACTATTGCTCTTGCTATTGTGCTTGTGCTATTGCTATTGCTTTTGCTCCTGCTATGATTGCTATTGTTGTTTTGCGATGTGTACTGCTATGGTTATTGTTCTTGTTATTGTTATTATTATTGCGATTGTTGTGGTTATCGTTAGTTGTAGTACGTAGCAGCAGGTAGTCGTAGCGCTAGTACTATCCCCAGTTCAAGTCCCAGCATGTCCCAGCATCACTGCTACATGCTAGCTGTAGTAGTGAGTACTGCTCCTTTCAAGCCCCCAACTTTGAACCCAAGCACAGCCGAGATTCGTCCAGCCTGGCGCCATCGGCTGTCGCTCGTCCTGATTATTGGAGGTTCGGTAGAAGCCCAGGTATCTAAGTCGTCTTTAATTTACTGTCTCTTGGCGCTGTTGGTAAACCGTATATTATATTCATACAGCAAAGTAGCCAACAATTTCATCAGCAAGACATACCGACTGAGCCCAATACCCAAACAATCGAGATGGGGAAAGACAAGAGGTGCCGTGTGTACAGTACATACCACCATGATTGAATTAGTAGGCTCTGAACTACAGTTTGTGTTGGGGATCGAGATCCATAACAGCCGGAAAACGGCCCTCCTGGCTACTTAACCCTTTATAGTTTAAGGCTTACCTTAACCCTATAAAACCTTCCTTGTAGGGTTCCTTATTATGATTTCTTTATATCAGTCCTTAAACAGGTAGGTTATTTGGGGTTAAGGTGGGATTTAGGGCTGAACTGAAGGAAGCTGTGAACTGTGAGTTGTGCAGGGTCGTGTTTCGAGTCGACTAGAAACCTGAGCTTCGATTCGGCCCTCGGCTGCAAGCTCTACCCATAGGCCCCATAGTAGTTCCTTTTTGGGGTTCATATTTAGAATCCTATAAGGTAATCCCTAAAAGGGACTACTATGGGGCCTATGGGTAGGAACAAAACCGTCGCGCCAAAGTATTTCAAGCCCTATACGGGTAGTTCTCTAAGTTAGGGTCCCCCTTTCTTGGCCCCCAACAGGGACGTTACCTTAGAAAACTACCCATATAGAATCCGCCCTGCAATCCTATAGGTTCTCAACCAAACCACATAAGGCCTGAACCGAAACCTAGGTAAACTTTGCTTGAGGCCTGGACCCTACACCCTGAACCCAAGACCCTGTCCCGTCCAGGCGAGTCCAAGAACTTCGTTCCGTGGTCGAAGCTCTGACTGCCCCGCCAGATCTGGCCAAAGCGCGGGCATGTCACAAGAAAGCTTCGAGCTCAATAAGGGTTCCGAGTTTCGGCTGTACGGTTTAGGGTGTGGGGTTTTAGGTTCTTGGGCTCTTCGTGTTCTGACGACGGAGGATAAGTGAAGTGGCTTCGCAGTCTTTGCAACTCATACACTTAACATTGCAAAGCAAAACCGATGTTGGAGCTAGGGTATTAACTTCAACTCAAAATGTGTATACACAAATATATACATATATATATAATATTTCTAATAGGTGTTCATGACATTTAGCTTTCATGCTTGCGGCGCTGCAAGATTAAAGATCCCGAGTGCACAGAAAAGTTAATTACGGAGCCCGGCAAGCTTTCTCAAGAAGCCATGAGGATAAACGTTATGCCGTGACCTTAAACTGATAGTTTAAGCCTAAGCTCAGGTTTTACCATCTTCACCATCGTTATCGTCATGTTCGTCGTGTTCATGGTTGTCGTCGTGTTATGTTCACGTTCGTCTTCATCATTATTCATCATTGTCCGGTTCCTCCTCCTGTCTGTCATGATGACAACCACATCACTAGCCCGAGTCAACATCAACCACATCAGATTGAGTGCGACTTTATTAACCCTTTCATCCTAAAAGAAATTGAACCGCACCTTCCCCTTGCTCATACATGCCCGACGTCCAGATGCAGAGCCTCTCGTCAGAGCACAAAGGCTGTTGCACGTGTGGTTTCCGTTCCTGTGAGGAAGCTTAGCCATGGAGCAGCGTGCGTGGCGCAGCCAAAAGAGCAAGTTCGGTGTGTCTTGTAGGTGTCCTTGTTGAAGCGGGCACTGCTCCTACGACTAACCAAAATGCTTATGGCCCATGCTGTTGCTATCTTCTTGCGCCCCGATCCTTGTCAGGTGTTGGTTCCTTCCGAGCCTTTCTGAGAAAGTCCTACATTCTCTAGTTTGAACCGTCTGAGAGATAAGCATAGTGTGATTTCACGAGTATGCTCAGCGAGTCATATCTTCAAAGGGAATGTGCCGCCAACTCATCTAGGGGAGGCTAGGATTTCAAGAGCCGGCCAATCCTTATTTCCTGGGCTTCTTGGATTCCTTCGATCCGGGAGTCCAAAGAATTTAAATAGTTTTCTAGAGAATCGGAAAGCCCTCAACACTCGAACCCCAACGCGCGCCACAACCCCAAAACCCGATGTTTGCGTATTATGAAGCCTTAATTCTACTTGTCAAGTCCCCGTGCATTCGACGAAAAGTCATCAGAGGGTCCGCAGCCTTGCTCCCCAGCGCCCCTTTCTTTTGTTTAGAGTGTAGGGCTCTTGAAGCCAGGGCTTGTTGAGACATACCGTTACCGAGCGAGGAAGTCGAGCCCTAACAGGCCCAACGGCAATCCAGAACTAGTTGCGTCCATTGCATCAGAACCGTAAAGACCCTAGACTCAACCCTAAAGCCTAAGCCCATCCTCCCACAGGAGTGCGGCAGCGCAACTTGGAAGTGTTTGCTCGGAACCGTGAGGCGCAATTCTGAAACAGTGCGGCTTCATGGTATGCATGTGGGCTTCATGCTACAGGAGTCTACAGGGTTCAGGGTTCGTACTTATGAGATATAGGGTGTGTGCTTTTGATTACGTGGTTTAGGCTTTTGATCGGAAGCTGGGGTCTTTTGCCTCCCTGTTAGAGGATGCGTTGGCAGAGACAACATGCGCTCGTTCACAATGCACAAGGTTCAAGATTTTACAGTTTTGTGGTAATACTTAAAACCCATTAAGGATTAAACATGATTAGCCCCAACCCCGAAACCCTAAAGCCTAAACCCTAAACCAGACATTTTAAACCCTAGACAAGAGAGTTTTCAACAACAGCGGGCCAGTTCTTGCGCTTGTGGCCCAACCTAAGGCCTGAACATGACGAAACCAAGCCTGCACCTTAGCATGATCTTTCTTGGCCTTACTGCTACTTTATCATCATTGGTAGTAGTAGTAGCAGTCGTAGTAGTAGTAGTAGCAGTAGTAGTAGTAGTAGTAGTAGTAGTCGTACTAGTAGTAGTAGTAGTAGTAGTAGTAGTAGTAGTAGCAGCAGTAGTCGTAGTAGTAGCAGTAGCAGTAGCAGTAGTAGTAGTAGTAGTGGTAGTAGTAGCAGTAGTAGTAGCATAATTACTAGCAGTATTATCGCTGTTATAACTCAGAACCCTATGTCCTCGCAGCCAGGGAGAGCTCCTTTCGCTGCGGGTTTCACTGGAAGGTGCCGGCTTTTGTGGCGGGGCGCGGTAGGGTTAGGGTTTAGGGTTTAGGGTTTAGGGTGGGTTAGGGTTGACGGTTTAACAGTTAGAGCATACCTTGCCTATTTTCGGCTATCGGCACCACCCACCCCAAAAAGATAAGTGTCTATCCTAAGAGAGCTGTTTTACTACCTAGGTCCCTAGGTGCCATAGCGCAAAATAGGCAAGGGGTTGCTTATGGAATTTGGTTCAGGGTTTAGGGTGAAGGGTTCAGCAGTCACTCATTCTACTCGGATTCTCCAAGAATGTTACAACTATGCTGTAATTATCAGTTATAACTGCTTATGTATTGTCATAACATTATAACTATGCAGTTTGGGTAGATACTACTGTTTTTGAACGATCATCTCATCTAAGAGCCGTGATGTTGCTTGTAAATGCAAATTATTGTATCATGTTGTAAATAAAAACATATTATCTTAATAAAGATCTAGTTTTACTCTTCTATAATAACCAAAAACCACATAAAATATCTTTGAAATGGTTCTTTTCTCCTGATGCCATTTACAGAAGTCAAATGTGCCTAGATTCTCATACATTGGTTTCATTTCACTATGTAACTCAAGTGTATCATATTTCTTTTGAACATCAATTCGCATGATTTTATGACTTCATCATTTTCTGGGTTTTTATTTAATTCAGTTAACGGACACATGTAACCATCAAACAAACCCCTTAACTTCCAACATTTGTCGCAATCATAGTAACTTGCAATCTGATCTTTACAGATACCTAGGACATCACATTTACCTAGTAAAATTCTCTGTCTGCTCTTAGCTGAGATGCACTTATCGCAGTTATTTAAATACTTAAAATTGTGTATTTCATTATAAAACAGATATGTTTCATCATCACTTTCACTTTCACATTCACTCTCACTTTCATATTCACTCTGACTCGCATTTTCACTGTCACTCATTTCCACGATAATATATATATATATATATATGGGTGTTATTTCTTTAAGTCATTTTCCTCAATGTATTTAACATAATGATTAGAATGCTTGCCAGTGTAATAGCAACGCTTGAAACAATCAATGTCTTCGACTTGCTTACAACGATAACACTTCCTAGTAACAATATTAATTGGTTTGCTATACGGTTCAAAATCAGCTAATATTTATTTGCTTTAATTGGCATTGTTAATATCATATGTTAGAATATTGTTATAAATATATCTATTTGTAACAAAAACTTTTACTTTAAGGTTTAATGAAAGTAACTACGAATTAATATCATTTCCACACTCTTATGGTGTGCTTATGAATCTGTTCATCACACACAGGAGCAATGGGACCTGATCTTCTTGTGATGTTTGGGCAGTGGAACTATACACTGCCAAACTTCATTATACAATACTTTTTATATACCAATCCATCATATTTAAGTTATTCTTCAAAATAATTGCATCTTTGTCTATCCTTTCAACATCCTCCTCCGCTTTTTCTAATCTCTCTTCTGGGGTAGGCTTTCCTGATCCCCATCCGGTGGTAGCTGTATCAGCACCTTCATTGTCTTGTGGGTTTGGTTTAAATTTGTCGTTTTCATCGGGAGTAATTCCTGTCCCCATTTTCCAACTACCCCTGTCTTCAATTATAGTTTTACCTTCGTTATTTATCTTAGTTTCTTTATGAAAAGTCTTCTTTTTACATGTGCAAGGTAAACAATTTATCCCATCTGTGTTTAAGTGGAAGCCACCTTCGTTAGATTCCCTATGGTTGTCATTCATTAACCTTTCTTAGATTTTTATAAATATTCAAAAACTATCTTAGGCAATTCTAAAGAAGCGGTGCAACACCTTTTTAAGCCTGGCGTCTTGTATTACAACCTTCTCGGTTTCCTCAATATCATTTATCGTCTCTAAATACTTGTTCATTACATGAAATCATATATCCTCTTCTCTGCTTAAAATAATGGATATACGAATTGTTAAACCATACAAAACTAAAGAATACACAGTCACACAAAGTAAGCACGAAGTAGCACCAAAGCTACCTGCTTCTATGATCATTCCCGCGCCTAGCGGTTCTGGTAAAACTCAGTTACTTCAGTTTATGATCTTGTATAGAAATTGCTTTAGTCGTATATACATCTGGTCGCCTTCAATAAACGTAGGCAATATTTGCATCCCTGTAAAATCATACATTAAGAACGAAATGAAAGTCGACACGGAAAAAGCGACTTGCTTCTTTGAGGAGTATTCTCCCAATGATTTAGAAAAGGTGATAGACACACATCATAATGGAGTATCTGAAGAAAAACGATCACACGAAGTTATTTTCTTGCCTTCTTGTTATTGGTGGTATGGCGGACAATGAAAAATTTAGCAGACATTCAAGTTTGTTGAATCAACTTTAGGTGAGAGGTAGACATAACGCTCTGACCGTGATAACAAGATCGGGCACTCTCACGAATTATACGAGTCAATAGTCGTCAGCTGTTTTTCTTCAAGGTGAGAAACTATAAAGAAATAGAGACAGTGGTAGAAGCATTATCGGCGATGCTTATTACTAGGAAGATGTTAGCAGATGCCAAAAACATAGCCGAAGCAAACAGACTACTCTTAGAAATCTAGAAAGATGCAACAAGCGAACCCCATAGCTTTTTATACTGTAATTTAACAAAAGGTGACAATGACGAGGTGTTTATGAAACATTTTACACATCGTATACAAGTTACCGACGGCGATGATTAATAATACTACTCAATATGACCAGTAGCAAGGCTTCATTACATGCGAGGACCCCTATCCCAAAGCATGTACCCTGGTAGGCAGTCGTGTTCTGCGACCGGCCTACGAGGCAGCACGTCGAAGAGTATTGGGATGTCTTCTGAATCTCGGGTGTTTGGGTTCAAGACAAGGCATGCGGAGTTTTCAACAGCGAGTTGCCTCCGAATACCAACCCTAGGTAGGCGGATGTTTAGCGACCCCTTCTGCTTCTTCCTAAAGACCCAAGTTCCGACAGTTTCTCAGGTTTTGTCTAACTTTCTCATGTCTGCTCTACACCAACAGGTGCTACCAGGAGAGACTCGAAGAGCCTCACCAGGTAGGGTTTGGGTTTATATAGGTTTTGAGGGCTTCGGCATGCATATTTCGAACAAATATCCCACATGACGGTACACTGAAGGTAGGATCCTGTAGGTAATGACCCTTGATTAGTTAACACCGGTTTAAGTTTACTTGTTTGGGTTCTCCATACAGACACTACACTGCGTGCGGGGAAGGGCCATTGAAGCCTCAGAGAAGGAGGAGATTTGCTACAATACGATGACCAGATTATCAACGCTAATCCGTAAGAATGCGATGACCATGTTATCATTGCTAATCCGTCAACCCCTAGAGCCCTAAACCCCAAACCCTAATCCCCTAAGCCATAAAACCCCTAACTAAACCCAAACCCTGGACAACTAAACCCTTAACCCTAACCCAAACCCCTAAACCATATAACCGCTAAACCCTAAACCCGTAGCGATTAGCCCGGCCAAGTTTCTGTGGTAGGGGACATGCTGCTTTGTTTTCGATCGCGGGCTGCCATACTTTAGCACCACGAGCGCGCCCCTTTCTAGACATGACATCCACCGCTTGGACGGGTACAAATTCCGAACCCTACACCGGAACACTTCGCCCGAAACCGCTAAAGTCTTAACCCCAAATCACCAGGCCCCTAAACCCCGAAACCCCTAAAAACCTCAAGAAGGCCCTAAACCCTCAACCCCTAAACCCTTGAGAAAGCCCTAACCTTGTCGTGTGAAGGTGGAATCAGCTCTCAGTCTTCCAGACCGACAGCCAGAGAGGCAGAGATGTGGGGGTCGGTTTAAAAAAAGGGGCCTGGATAATTACCTATACTATTTTTTTGGGGGGGGGGGATTCCTTATTAGAAGTTATAGCTATAGTATAATATACCCCAAAACCCTATTCTAATTAAGGCCCCTACATTGGAGATTCACGTCCTGCTGCTCCGGGTTCTACTTTTGGGGGTGTTAGACAAAGGCCCTTTGGGGAACGTCAATGCCTGGAGGAGTCCACGAGGCTTCCAAACCGAGAGATCATGATGACAATCGGGGTCTGAGGGGCGTGATGATGAGGAGGAGGAGGAACCCTAAACCCTAAACCCTAAACCCTAAACCCTAAACCGGAGAATTAGAAGGGTCATCATGTTTGAGCAGTGATAAATGGCTGCAACCTCGAAGCTGGTAGTAATCAGCCCAGAAAGGCGTAGACAGCTACAGTCCCCAGGTCATCAGTATCACCACCAACATCATCGTCGCCGTCATCATCATCATCGTCATCATTATCATCATCATCGCCAACACCAGCAGCCCTTAATACCTGTCGTTACCATGACGGTTGCCGTCGTCATTGTCATCGTCATGGCCTAGAGGAGTAGAGTTCAGGAGGACGGATTGCCAACCCATAGTTTCGGGTTTAGCTTTCAGAGGGGTATAATAGTAGGTAATACTACAGGCAACTGTCCGCACAACTCTGCATGCCCAGTCACCCATTGTCCAAGTACTGGTTTGATGCCCACCTTAATAATTACCTATACTATTTTGGTGGTTCCTTATTATTTGTATGGTATAATGGGCCCCATGACCCGATTCTAATTATTAAGGCCCCTATAGTAGCTCCAAAGCCGCAGGCTCGTGTCGGTGAGGGGTCTCCTCATCTCCGTGCGCACGGTTCCTGCCCAGGTCCGGCAGACATTTTCCTGAATCTCAGGGCTGCGAGGGGTTGGTTGAGGTCTTAGTTTTAGGGTCGGGATTGGTGTTACTGATACTAGTTGTATAATGCTTTATCATTCTTGCATGCCTTAAATTTCAACAAATGTGTGAAATCTACCAGGAGGAAACGAGTGCAATCTTGTTTGGGCCGAACTAAACCGGGGATCTGGTATGCGCTGCAAGGTTGTTCATTGGCAGGCCCAGTTGAGGGCCCAGTGGTTCAAATTCATGGAGCGGGGGTATGCATGCTACGGGCCCTGGGCTGTCTGTGTGTTTCAAGCGTCAGGAGTAGGAACAAGCATTCTCTGGGCTTTTCATTCCGGGCCGAGAGCCCTAAACAACTAAACCCTCAACCCCTAAACCCTAATATGGGGGCCTAAATAATTACATATACTATTTTGGGGGTTCCTCTTTCTAATTATAGTATAAGGGACCCCAAAACCCTATTCTGATTATTAATTAAGGCCCCTACAGTAACTCAGGCTGTTTTCGAGCCTAGGGCTTGGCAGCCCTGCCTCGGGCAATCTAGAGCCGTTCAGCTCAGAACCGACTATCAGGGTGGGTTTAGGGCTTTTGGGTTTAGCGTTCGAGGTCTAGGGCTTGGGGTTTCGGGTTTAGTTCCTGAAGTGAAACTACCATACATCCCATTTTCGTTGGGTCTTCGATAGTTGCCTATCGTGGCACAAACCATAGTGGCTTATGCTCCACCCCTGTTGGCTTTCCCTTGGCCTCTTCGTTATTCCATTACAAGTGACCTATAAGATACCATTGTAGGTGAACTAAATTATTAGTTGGAATCCTTTGATAACTTGTAGTCCGGGAAGGTCTACGATGTTGAGGTGTTTTCCGTCTCTTGTTGCTCTCATACTTTCCCGGCCTCGTGCGGATGAGGCTTCCAGCTGCTCCGCTTCGCCAGGCATCTGCACTCCTTCCTATATACATAATCTGCGATTGTAGGTTCCCTCAATCCCCTTACCGTAACAGTCCCTTGGCCCAGTATGTTTACAAGAGTCACATGTGAAAATGGTTGCTGTTGGTGGATATACCTGAACTGGCAGAAGGCCGTCCCGAGTTACATTGGCCCCTCTGCTACGCTGAAGTTCGGCTTTGGGTTCTTGGGGTTGTAGGACGGCTGAAAGGAGGTAGAACGAGACTGGCAGGCTTTGGGACGTAGGGTCGAGGGCTCTGTGGCGCCCGTTCAGACGTCTTTTGGTGTCGGAGTTTGGCGCTTTGCGATGCGGGGCTTCGGGTATGGTAACAGTAAGCCCTAAACCCTAAATCCTAAACCGCTATGATGTGGACTAGTCAACAGTATACTGAAGAAGTGGCGCCCCAGCCCTGCCCCCCAAGCCAACTTGAAGCGGAAATTAGTTGTGATGATTCCTCCGGTCCCTGTCATACTCATGGAATGCCGAGAAACCGGGTAAACGCTCCGTTGATTTGAGTACGAGCCGTATTAAGCTGTAAGATGTTTTTAGGAATCTGTCCTCTTCAAAGGCTATCTAGAAAGCCTAAAGGCTCCTCCCTTCATGAAGGCCCAACGATTCCTCCCTTCCTGAAGGGACAGTTGTCAAGGAGCCCTTGTTCAGTTTACTTCGAAATATTCCTTACAACGGATTTTGGCATCCTTGAGTGTTTTCGTAGACAGACTATAATATATATATATATATATATATGAATATTGAAGATCCCGAACCTTAAACCTGGATTCTATAGGCTGAGGTACCTTCATTCGATAATCCTCGGCCCTAGATCCTCAATGGCGAACCCGTCTTGTCGCTTAAAGGCCCCCCATATTACCCAAGAGAGGACCCGGCTAATCCCTATGATCCCCAGACAGCCCAAAACCGTAAACTCTTGAAAAGACGCTTCTAAACCCCATGAGCCCTGAACCTTTATTTGTCATTCAGGCTTCCGAAACCTCATTTATTTGTATAATAATTAACAACAAGACCACGACGACGACGACGACTACTACTGCTGCTACTACTACTACTACTACTACTACTACTGCTACTCACGCTACGAGACAAATTGTTCTTTGCTGGTTTGCAGGCACCCGCGTGACTGCATGGAAGCTGAAGACCGGCGTGCCTTGGCAGCAAGACGCAGCGGAATAGTTTCGGGTTGAGGGCCTAGGGTTTAGGGTCGGTTAAGGTTTCTATGCTGATCACCGCTAGAGAGGAGGTTTGGTCGAGTGGAGACACAAGGAATTGTAGTCTGCACGGTGCAGGTTTGCGGTTGAGCGCCAGTCTGCTTTTGCTGTACGGCTCGTCCCGATCTCACCCTCAGCCCGCTGGGCACTGCCTGTGTAAGCCCGGCAGCCTAAGTGCCTTCTTTCGATTCTAGGCCTCCTCATGTGCCTGCCTTACTATTTGGGCGTCCTTCCAAAGCTACCGGGTCGTCGGTGGCTTCTGGGCCGTCGGCTCCGTCGTGCAAGGGGTGCCTTCTCCACAACCTGTAGGCTCACCTTAGGGTTTAGTGTGGGTTTACGGGGAAGCCAACCCGAGGCTGCTACAGTAGCTTAGAAAGCCAGACAATTCGCAGAATCATCCTAAACGTTCTTTGCCAAAAGATCCGGGTTCAGAGAAAGAGAAGTGAACGAAAAGAACGAAACGAAATAAAACCACGCGTTCATTTCATTCGCTTGTGTTTTATTCGTTTAGTTCGTTCATTTCGTTCCTTCCTTTCTTACATTACATTATATTTAAAGGAGAAGGAAAAAGCCGAAAGGAAACAAAGAAGAGGTAATGAGTGAAACGAAGCACGCTCTCTTTGTTTCATTTCTCTTTTTCCCCTGGTTCTTTTGTTTCATTCAATTAAACCACGCTTTCGTTTCTATAATTGAAAGAGAACAAAGAACCAGGAACGACCGCTATGTTCGCTTGTTTATTTTGTTCTGTTCTTTCCTCTTCTTGTGCTTCTTTCGTTCATTACAAATAAAGCGGTGAGAAGCGAATGCGTGAATGAACGAAAGAAGAACAAGCGAGGAAAGGTGGTGTGTTTAAATGGATATCCAACCTCAGCCCTCATGCGCTTAGACTGCGAAATTGGTAAACCGTCCTACCTTCTCAGAATAGCTCAGTATTTAACTGTACCCTCGCACTTTCGGTGGTACTGTAGCGGCAGTAGTCGCCTTTGTTTTGCAACGAAGACTGATATCAGGAGAGGATGGAAGTGCTGCTGGGCCGTGCGATTGGTGAGGCCCTCCTGCACACACGGCTCTTAGGTTGGTGACTGTCATGATGGCTGTGTAGGACTATAAGGATGACTCACGAAGCAAGCGGCATTGTGGTGAACAGATGACGTGACCTAATGGTGTTGACGCTGATGGTGTTACGATTGCGACCATGATGATGACGATGATGAGACGACGGTGCTGATGTCTGCGAGCATGGTGATCCAGCTGGTCATACGTGTGGCGACGTGATGTTGATGGCCGACAAAGTTACTGTAACCGAGATCCTAGTGTCCTAGTGATGACGATGCGGTCGCGTTAACGCGAGCAGAAAAGGCGACGACAAGCACACGCGTGAGAACAATCTATGTTGACGCAGTTGTCGTCGTCGCGGTCATCAGCACCGTTCTCATTGCTGCCATCATCACCATTGTATTCAGTTGCCACCAATGTTCCCCTTTCCAGTGCTACTACGTGGGTTCCATGGCTAATCTACAGACTCAGGAGAAGCGCTAGGATGCAGTTCGTGCCATCGTCGCCGTGTTTGTCATCTTCGTGGTCGTCATCTCCGCCTTCGTTGTCGTGGTTGTCACAGCAACAGCAGGAGTACGAGCGGTGGTATGAGCAGTAGTAGAATCATTGAGGCTGCCATGCGGGCTTGGGTTTTTGACTTAGCCCTGGAAACATTTAATTACGGCCAGGCTCGCGGAGAAACCCATATCAAAATCACAACACAAACACACAGAACTCAGCCTGCGTGAGCTTCAATGATGGTCATCAGGGACTGTTGTGAGGAGAACACTGTGCCAATAGTGTGAAAAATAGTGATGCTACCAGTGCAACCATAATGACAGTTTGCAGACATCTTCTCGAGGATCCTTCGTCGATGCTCGAAGGGCCCTGGCGGGGTCCTCATCCTCCTTGCAGTTTTTCTCCGCCAGCTGTAGCGGTTGAAATCTTTAAAGGGGGGATGGGGTTAGGGGTTCAAGATTCTATGTGGGGGCGGGGTGGGGGGTTGCAAGGACTCTTCCCTTGAGGTGCTTTGGGAATCCTAGCCAAAACCCTAAAACCCATTAATTCAACAACCCTAAACTCCTAAACCCGAAATCGTATTAAGGGGGTTTTGGCGGTAGGGGTTTTGGGTTTGGGGTTTTCTTTGCGAAGCTTGTTTGCACCTTTGAGACTGGCTGTGCTGACTGAGTCTGCTACATTCCGGAGTTTGCGCTCCCTCTATCCCCTTTTGTCACGGGGTCATGTCGGTGCCTGAAGAGCAGAGCTTTGGAGTTGTGGGGTGTATTAACGTGTAGCTATACTAAGAAGCTTCCTAAAGTCCATTACACCTCGAAGCGAGAGAAGAGGTTTAAGGGTCGTTGAGGTTAGCAGTGCCTACTGCTACATGAAGCCTCTCCCTACGCACCCTGCAAGCAACCAAATCACTGGGCCTCGATGCCAGCACCCTACTGCAACAGCTTTGATATTTAGAATTGTGGTCTTGGGCTATATCAGAGTACAGGAGCGCCTTTCAGGTTTCCTTTCAGGGCTCTTTTAGGGTGTTACTTCAAGCGGCTCCTGTAAGGATTCCTTGAAGGGTTCCTGTACTGTAAGGGTTTCTTCAAACCTTAACATGTTCTATCAAAAGTCGCCGGCACAAAGCCAAAACAGGTTCAACACCCGAACATGCTCCAGTTCTTCATCTTGAATCTTGCAAGCCGCAAAGCTAATGTAGGAGCCTAAATTGCCTAAATAATTACCAATCCGGCTCCTTAGGGCCCGAATTGCCTACCAGCAGGCGGTAGGAACATCGTAGAGGCCCCAGGACCTTTGTGTCCGACCATAGCGCCGCCTTCTCCGTCGTGGCACCGGCGCTTGCGAGCTAAACGCTCCAAAGCACGCCATTCCCTACGGACAGGCCTCCCGGCCACCCGCCTACAGCTGTGTGTCCTCCTGAGGCATCACTCCACATCTCGGGCCACCCGCAGACAAGTGTCCCAACGGATGGGCAAGCAGGCCAGACCATGGCATCAGGGTGGAGACAATTCGCAGGCAAGATGGGGATACTGGCGTGGCTCGCGACAATCACCAGCCAAGCCGTCCAGACAGCAGGTGGATGTGACCAAACCTGCACATGGCCCCTTTCCGGCCTACGATGCTATGCCCAGCGACCCCAGTGGCATTACAGAAGTGGCGGTGAGGAGGACAGAGACGACGAAGCCGACAGGCGGACGCACCTTAGTGCAAGTCGTGCAAGCCGCGGTCAATCATACGCGCAAGCTGGATGCCAAGGCAGTGAAGTTGCAGAAGGACCTCCAGTCCCGCCAGGAATGCTGGACCAGGTACGTCTCTTGCATGAGGCAAAGCTTTCGGAAGGAAAAGTTGAGGTACCAGCAGGACTGCAGCAAGCTCGAAGCCGAGCTACAAGAAGCCAAGATGCAGCAAGCTTCGGCGCACGCCCAGTTGGGGGCCATTGTGCCGGACATCGAGCAGACAGCTGCTATGGAGATAGACGAGTGGGAAAAGGCGATGGGAGAAGGGCCAGCGGAGCCTCCCAGTGGCGAAGGCATACTTCAAGAGCTGGGACGACTTGTGGCAGCGGCGAAATCAATTCCGGCCAGTGTGGCCAGGACTACGGGAGAGGATGCTCCGCCAGGACTTCCGGCTCCTGTGACGCCCCATACTCGGCCGCGCACTTCCCCTCCCATGACGCCGCCTTCAATCTCCCAGTCTGCTTCGCCGGCGCTGATCGATCCCTACATTGCCTCTCCGACTACAGTGGCTATACATGGTGGCTTGTCGGCCGCGGAAGAACCGAAAAGAGAGGTACACAGCGGACACAACGTGTCGCCGGGTACGCGCACCGGGCAACGTCCGGTTCGCTCTCAGCGGAGACCTACAGCACAGGAGGCGCCCAGACTTGGCATCAAAGAGGCAGCCAAGAATCCGGCTCCTACGCCCACGCCATGTGCCAGCAGCTTGGGAGAAAAACTAGACGCCCTCCGGCGTCGCGAAATGGAGGCAGCCCTCGCCGATCACCAGGAAGCAGCGCAGACAGAGCTGACCGCGAGTGCCAGGTGTTCCGTGCTCCTGGACGACGATGGGGACGAGCTCGACGAGGCGGAGATCTTCGGATCGGACGGCGAACTCAGGACGATGGAGTGACACGGTTGTATGGGCCTCGTTGTGATTGGGGGTACGACCTCTACAGAGATCGCCTTGAGGGGCCGACAGTCGCAGATGACTTGGGTGTCGCCATCTGCTACCGCCAGTTCTCCGCAGGGCAAGATCCATGGAGGGCCGGTGCTCGCCATGCACGACCAGAGCCCGTACTTAGAGTAGGTATGTACAGCTGTGGTTTACTGTACAGCCCACTATTTGAAGGAGGACTCCAGCCCTGTGTGGCATTATTGCACACTTCCTTTGCCTCCACTTCTTCTCGCTGCGGTCGGGGAGCTTTGAGGTTTTTCTTTGAAATACTCAAGGCCTCCGGGTTTGCTTCTTCCTCGCGAAGGCTGGCAGTTCCTTGGTTTGTGGTACTGCTTTGTCTTCCCCCGCCACGTCTTGCTGCCAGTGCTTTGACACGGCAATGCTGGCAGGCAATTTGTTTTGTTTCTGGTGGAGCGCTTAATAGTCGCATCGGTAGCTCTGGGGCGACAGCCCACCCAAGCCTTTTCCGTTTGAATAGGTCTTGCACGGCAGATCTAGGTTTCCTTAGAACCTATCGTCGGAAGACTTTGTTCATCCAGCACATCTCTCCGAGTTCGTCGAGTTTTGTTCGTGGAGCGCTTAATAGCCACATCGGTAGCTCAGGGGTGGCAGCCCACACTTTCGACGCAATGCTTGTCGGTACTACCATACGGCCCCCTGACTCCTTGGATTGGCTTGTGGATTTCATGCATCTTTTGGGGTGCCTCTGCGAGTCTTGTGCTCGAAGCCTTGCACTGTGCCTCCTGTGCAGTCTGCTCAGACTATGGATTACAGCCTGGCAGGCGCAATCCTCCCCTCTGGCGAGGGTATGCAGCTATCCCTTCTTTTGCGTTCCTGCCAAGCTGGCACTGTGCCTCTCCGGCTCTTGCCTGTCCAAGCCGATCCTTGATTGGAGTCCACATCGAGATAGGAAAGGCAGGTCTTCCACCAGGCGTCGCTGGCCCATCCGTCCATCTGGATTTGGGAGTCATGGTCTTCTCCGGTTTCTCCTCCTCTGGAATTTGCCACAGTGTATCTGGTCTGCGCCGCCTGGGATTTCCCTCTTGGCAGAAATTGGAGGCCTGCCCTCTGCAACCTCAGCCGAGGATGCATCCCTTCAGGCAGTCTCTTTACCACCTACAGAAGCCAGCGAAGCGGCCTTTTGGAACAGTGCTGTTGCACAAGTGCAATCCTCGGCCCTACTGGAGGCACAGGGCGAGGAAGTGCCGCTGCCTTCGATTCGGGTGTTAGTGCTTAGGCCAGGTTTTGAGTCCAGAATGGTGCATGTGACCGACCAATGCCTTCAGATGCAGGACCTCCTCCCCATGGTTGCTAGTAGCCTGGGAATTGAGGACAGTGAAGCAAGCTTGGTACCGGTAGTGCCTCAGCCGAGCGAGGGATCAATCACCTGCATTCCCCTGCCGCCCTGGACAACTGTCTCCATGAGAGCTGTGGTTGTCTTCGACTTTAGCAACTTTGGGGGACCTATTTTCTCGGGCTTTGTAGGGTCCATGGTTTTCTTTCATGAACTCGAGCACCTGGCAGCGCTACATGCCACAGGTCCGTGGGACGTGTTTAGCGGGAATACCTATCGACCGCTGTCACCGGGCCAGCCCCTCCAAGTGAGATCTGGCCAGGTCTTTAAGTTTGTCCCGAAAGACTCAAGTCCAAAATGGTTTCCTTCAGTTATGGAGGATCTCCTGCAGATCCGGACGCGGCTGGATCCCCAGCCCCCTGCGCGAGCGCCCAAGGCCTGGCTGGCAGTATTCGAGGACCACTGCAAGCCCCTCTGCGTTAACTGCTACGCCGACTTTCAGGTTGAGGTTGCTTCGCACAAGTTCAGACATAAGGACCATCTTTCATTTTGCAATCCGATACCCGAGCACACCCTCACACATGTGGAGTATCAGGGTTTCCATTGCGAATTCGTTACAGCGGTCGCGCCTCGGTGTGAAAACTTGCCACCGGGCCCAAACCTTGGCACCTTCGTCTTCTTGGACGCACGGAAGGTTGGCAAGGACATCGCCTTCATTTTTGGGTCCGAAGGGCCCCGAGAGGTGCAGCACCTTTTCCGCTACCTGGCCATCAGGCCTCCGGCTGGCTTTCTCCCGATCATCGAAGGCCTTCCGCCTGCAGCCGACACAGTTGATGTTAAGGATGGTATGGTCTTAGTCTTTGACTTCAAGCCGATTCCTACCGACCTTGGCCCGGTAGAGAGTGCCCCTCAGTCGTTAAGCACGCAATGCACTGGTGCAGAGTCCTCCCCGAGACGTTCATGTCTTTCTACTGGGGAATCCTGCCACTGGACAACAGCAGAGCCTACGACCCCAGCTTTTGACAGCCCAAATACGCTCATGGTTGCGGACGAGGCCAATGCATCCTCCAGCACCGAGGCTCCGACTGCGCGATATGTTGTGCTGTGTGCGCCAGATTGCGCCCCGGAGGTCATACATGTGGTCCCGGCACGTCCTACCACCCTAGCATCCGTCGTTGCAGCACTGGATCAGGTTAGGGAAGGGTATATGGTTGATTACTTCGCACACCTCGTTCCGGTTGATCCACAACCATCACAGGACTTCCTGGCCTTCTTGTGCTTGCCGGAGTGGGTATCTGACACAGTTTGTGTACTGGTTGATGCTCGTAAATGGGACCACAGGTTCTATGCTTTCGTCACAGGTGCCTGGTTGCAATGGGGTTCCTTTCTCGCCCAGACGGGTTTCGAAGAACGGGGTGCTTGTTTTTTCCTGAACGGAGTGACATTGGTTAAAGGGCAGCCAGTGTACTTTTCGCAAGGTGATTTACTCATCGTCCAGCCTGAAGGTTCTCCGGCCCCTTCAGTCTGGGCCTTTGATGCCTTGCTGCAGCTGACTCCCTGCCCTACGCCCTCGCTTCCCATCTTCTACGATGGCTCCGGCTCGAGATTCTGGATCCTTACAGACGGAGGGCCGCGTTACCTTGCCATCGACCATTTAGAAGTCGAAGATGCAGGGGACTTCAGGCTCTTTGCCGCAGAAAGGTTACAGCTGCAGCCGTGGCGCGTCACGATCAAGACCTCTCAACCCAGGGTGCGCAACGGGGTTTTCAGGGGTTTTGGGTGTAAGGCCATCGTGCTTGCTACAGAAACCTTGCAGAGCATTCCGATACCGCCGGGCAGACGGCTCCCCTCGCAGCTCGTGATTTTCCTCGACCTCAGACCACTCCTTAGAGGCTTCACTTGGCGTGTGTGTGAGCGCCAAGCATATGACCTTGAGGAATTTGAGGAGACATTCCTGGCCACGTTGCCGGAAGATGGGGATGTCTACGTGCACGGAGGCTTACAGGAGGAACGGGATGGGCGCCCCTTCCTCATAGTACAAGACAGGGATGTTCTGATAGTCGAGTTCGCTTATAGGCCGCATGCAGTTCCCATCAGTGAGCACAGCCCAGACTCCCACTCTGAGGGCGAGGCGGATGCGTCTTCTGAGTCTTCAAGTACACCACGCAGTCGCTCTCCAAGAGGACATGCCCGACGCAATCGTAGGGTATTGCCAGCTCATAGCATAAGGTTGGCAGCAGTCAGTGCCCTGCCACACGGAGCTACAGCCCTTTCACCTGTTGGGCCGCCGTTCAACGGTGACAGTTGCACGGCCGGTCTGCTTGCCACCTGCCTCTTCCTTTTCATTATAGGTTGGGCTCTGGCTTGCATTTGGACATCTGCGGCTAGGCACCAGCAGTTGGGGAGGTGTTTGCAACCGACTACAAGCAAATCCCTTACGGAGCCTGCCCACACCAATGCTTCAAGCAGACAGCTCCTTTCGGAGCTCAGGCAGATTACTCTACAACTTGGGGGTCATTGGCCCTTTTCTCTGTCCCAGCTTACTGAAGCGCCTTTAGATCTCCTGGACACGGAGACACTTGCAGATGACGGCTGGCAACAGCCAGCCAGAGTGCATTTTGTTGTGCTCGTGCCGGAATACACTCCTGAGATAGGTGCCGTTGACATTGTTCTCCCGGCTACTCTCCGAGAGCTTACGGAAGCGGTGCAAGCGGCACGCAGTACACCGGCTCACATTCGGTTCCCTAACCTGCAACAGGCGCTATACCGCAGCCAGCTCTCGGCCACGCTGTTTTTGTTGCGGGCCCTAGATGGTGTGGGGATTGCAGCATAGTATGTTTCGACCTCTCTGAAGTTGATGGTCGTGTCTTTGCAGTCTATGCCCTTCCATACATTGACAGAGCCGGCCTTATGACATTGGCGGATTTGCCTGCCTTTCATAATGTTGATCTCTATGTCAATGGTGCCGAGCAGCCACTGCACCCAGGGGTCGACGTTCATGTCTTTGACGGTTTGCTTGCCAAGTTTGTTCCTGCGGGCTCGCCGCCAGCTCATGCCGAATACCTTCCGACGCTCCTGCTTTCGGAGGCCCCGTGGGGTCCAGTTCGTCCACTACCAATGCCGTTCTTTGATAGAGCCTACTGCTTGGTGTTGGCGTCAGAGCATCTGCTCCACAGTGAAAATTTCGGCCATCCCTTGCGTTTTAAGGAACACATTGCACAGCGATTAGGCATGCCCAGTGCCGCCTTCTCCGTCGTGCCTGCGACCCCCCTCTTCGATGACCTTGCCATTGAGGGGTTTTTTTGCCAGAACGCAGTTGCCATATGCGTGGATGCCAGACAGAATCAGGGTTCCACCGTCTCTTGTTGCATCTTGGACTGTCGCCCGATTCGGGAGGGTTTGCGTGCTCATCCCCTCGCAGGAGGGCTTCTGCACTTTTGGCAACTCGAATCAGAGCTTCAGCTTGACACTCCAAGAGGTTGGCGCCCTAGAATCACTGGTTGTGATCCGGCCGGCACTTTCACACGCTGTCGTCCTGGCCAAGTACTTGTCATTGACTATGTACCTTGCGATGACTCGCCCAGTACAGCAATTGCCTCGGCACCTCTAGGAGGGTCGGGACATACAGGCCATTCCAGCCATGCTGCTGGTTCCGTCAACAGGCCAGAGCCGCAGAACCCTGGCCATGATGAGGATGCCCCTCATGGCACTGATGGTTCGGACACAGATAATGATCAAGATGTCGCGCGCGCGCCATTGCCGCACGACACTCTTGAGATTGCAGAGGAAAGACACACCCTCACTGTTCTACTTCTGTCACCCGATTATGTGTCAGAGGTCGTCTCAGTTCCTGTGGGGAGCTCTGCAGAAACTCAAGACTGGATGCCCCTTGTCCAGGACAGCAGAGACCCATCAGGTCAGCACAGGTTCCCAAGATTACTTGCAGTGCCAACTCAACCTCCGCTGTCTTTTGTCTGCGTTTTGGCGTTGCCGGCCTGGCAAATAGATGGCGTCCCAATCGTTGTCTGCATGTTGTTATGACCAGCCCTTCAGGTTGTGCGCTTGCATTATGCCCGCGGTTTTCGATCCTGCCGCCATTCTTAGGTTGCTTGGAATCTCCGAAGAGCAGAATATGCAGGTTTTTATTCGAGACGTCCCATGGGCAGCGCCACCTGACAGTCGCATTTATGCACATCCAGGGGATCTTGTTACGGTCGTCCCACTCGGCCACAACGCAGCACCTCCTCTAGATCTAGAGCGGATCCTCCACACCGTCAATGAAGGTTGCGTGGACCCTGTCTTACCGGGTCCTTACCAGCAGGGAATTTGGTTGCTCACAGACAGCGGTTCTAGACGATATGACGAAACTAGGAGAGGCCGCACACCACTTTGGCGACAAGTAGCGGACTCCCTCCAGATACCGAGAATGGCGCTCACTTTTATGCCTGCGACACCAGCAATTCGTGATCATGCCCACATGGGCATCCCTTCCTCGCAAGTTTTCATCGCGGCCAGCCAGATAAGCTAAGATTCCGTGCCCTACGTCTTGGACATGCGGCAGGTGCTTCTGGGGATATCCTGGGCCACAGCCAGGGGAGGCCGCATTCAGGTTGCAGATTTGGTGACACGCCAGCAGCGCCGATGCCCTCCTGGTTTCTGTATTAGGTTGATTGGAGGTTCATCACCGCCAGGTGCAGCCAATCACTTCAGGACAGTTTTCCCAGGGCAGACGATCCTCATCCGCTTTGATCTGAGCTGGCCAGGTCGGCTACCGCTTTCGGCGCCAGATAATGGCCCCGACCCTGACGATGAAGTCAGTGATGATGATGAGGACGGGGGGGACGGGACTAGACTGATAGCCCCACTTCTCCCCTCCGCGCCAGTGGCCCAACAAGACCCTAGTTCTTCTTCGGCAGAGGCGCCATTTCACACTGCACAGGAAGACAGACAGCCTTCCGGTGCCAGAGGCAGTAGAGTAGCTAAGCGGGTGAAAGGTCTTGTTCACGTGGTCTTTGCAGATGGCCAGCCTTTGCTCACCTCTGTCCTCCTGCTCTGGTTGCCGGTGTTTGGCTTTTGGTCACAGTTCTCTGTACACAACCATTGTCCACCCGCATGCATGGAACGAGATGCTTCCTCCTTCCAGGCGTCCACAGAGGCCTGCAGCCAAGTCGGATCAGAACTACAGGCTCTGTCCACTCCAAGCTGGGAAAGCAAGTAATGTTCGCGCTTGTAGTTTTCCTGTGTTTGGTTCAGACGTCTGGTGTGCAAGTCTTCGACTTCGAGGCTTCGGGCCACAATGCCGACTTCAGTTCTGTCGGCAATTTGAGACAGCGTACCCTCGCTGTTCCGCGGCCTCTTCTTCAACGCAAGCAACGGTGTGATGATGAGGATCCCGACCCCCGCTGGAGCTTTTCAGTGAAAAGTACAGAGGCATTCCTCACCAGCAGCAAGAATGTCGTGGACCCAATTTGGGTTGAGGTAGCTGGAGTTCAGCTCCGGACATTGCTTGAGGAGTCTGTTGCACAGCCGCATTCGCCGGCTTTCTTCCTGGCCTCCACCCTTTTGCTAACGTTGGAAGAGCACTTTGATGGACGCCCACCAGGCTGGGCAGCAGCCGTGTCTCATGAGACCGGCCGAGATATAACCGTAGGTGCAGAACCGAATGTGTTGTGTCTCTCAGATGCCCTACCGATTACTCAGTTTCAACAGTCCTGCCTGGATTTTCAGCATTGCCTCCCACCACACCTGCCGCTCCAGCCTGATGGTGATTGGCTTGACGCAGATATCCGACATGTGCTTGAGGACCCTTCTTTGCCGGAGCGCCTGAGATGTCTTTTCCGGCAGATTCGACCCTGGCATCAGCAGGTTGATCTTCAGAGGCCGCAATCCATTTCGGTCTTTACGGACGGATCGGCCTCTGTACACTCCCAAGCTTATCGACCGTGCTCCTGGGCTTTCTCTGTTTGGTTTCACGTAGGAACCCAGGCTTATCTCTACGGCACAGCCTCTTCCACGGCTGTGCCCGCCAATACCCCATACCATGTTGGGGAACAAGATGACACGGCTGTCACAGCCGAGCTCCTTGCCCTTTTCTGGGCGCTAGCATGGTGCGTCGAGTATGCACCGGCCTTCGGGGTTGAAGTGGCCTTCCACTACGATGCGACCAGTGTTGGGCAAAGCTCTTTCGGAGTCACCAAGGAAGTCAAGTACCCGAGTCCCGCAGACCGGCCGTCCTTGCCACGGGCAGTTCGCATCATGAGACAAATTGCTTCGGAGCGCTGTCGCATCGCTCATCACCATGTCAAAGGACATTCTGGGCATTGCGCCAATGAGTTGTCGGACAGGTTGGCTGATGCGGCAGGCCGCAAACAGGAGAGCTACCATGATCGATGTCTACCAACTTGGCCAGGTGAAATGCTCTCACATAGACTTGCCCCCTGGGCGTGGCTCACCCAGACAGCCCGACACGACCTGCCGACGCTGTTCGCCTTCGAGTCAGAGGCGCGTCGTCTCCAAACACCCAGATATTCCAGACAAGGCACCAGCCCTGGGCCTACGGTATCAGCCAGCTTCCACTGCCTTGATCCAGTATGACTGGGTTTGCATCACTTACAACATCCTCACTCTTAAAGACATGCCTAGTAGCAGTCAGGGCGATTCCGGGGATCCTGGGTCCGCACCAGTTGGCATGAGACTAGTAGGCAGGAGAGCCGTCCTCCAGCGCAGCCTTGCAGAGTTCAACCCTCTTTTCGTGGGGTTACAGGAAACGAGGTTGCAAGATACTGCCACCCTCCCTGATAGTGCCTTCCACATGTTTCACTCAGGGGCCACGCAGGCAGGAGTCGGCGGTTGCGCGTTGTGGGTTTGCAAGGACCGGCGTTATGCCTGGAAAGGTCAACAAGCATACTACCTGAAAACGGAGCATGCTACGGTCAATGGCTTTTCCCATAGACACGTCAATGTCACTTTCGTGGCGCCCTTCCTGCGGCTATTTGTGATGGTTGCGCACTGTCCGTCCAGAGCCAATCATTCCTATCAAGAAGTCTCGTCCTTCTGGGATGAACGGGCCCAAGAACTCCTCGCCCGGCCACAGGGGATGACATTCTTACTCCTGCTTGACGCAAACTCGCGTCTCGGTTCAGTGCAGTCGGACTTGGTTGGGGATCACCAACAAGAGCCTGAGACAGAGGCAGGATCCCTCTTTCACCATTTCCTCAGTCGGGTAGGAGCCATGCTTCCAGCGACCTTTTCAGACTTCCACCGGGGTACAGGGGACACTTGGATTTCGGGCCCCCACTGTGCGCATCGCTTGGACTTCATTGCTGTTCCGGAGGAATGGAGTGCCTTCCATATGGGTTCGCGGGTTCTAGTTGGCTTTGAGAGTCTCCAGTTGCGGGAAGATCATCGCCCGGTTCTTCTCGCCCTGGCCTTTTGCAAAGAGGCCAACCAGGGAGCTTATGCCTGCACCACTAGGAAGGTTATTCGGCCCTCGCCCGCCGCTACCCACCTAGAGGCCAACCACAGGACCCGTTCTTTCCAACAGCTGCCAGTAGCCAACTGGATTGATACTGTGGACTTGCAATACGACACTTTCGTGCAATCATGGTCTCAGGCAGGCTCCGCCCTATGTGGCCCACGTACCAAAACTCCGAGGCTTTGCTTCCTCTCTGATCAAGCCATTGACCTCATTGACAGGCGCAAGGCCTTGCGTGAGTACATTGCTCAGGAAGATAAGGAATACAACAGGCGCCTTGGCCTGATCATTTTTGCGGCTTGGATCCATCTGGTAAACGGCACTTCCTTCACTCCGGATGCGTGTCGGAGGGCGACCACATGGTTGGCCGATATCGACCATAGCATAGCTAGGGCCCTTTGCTTACTTCGATATTTTGCCAAGGCAGCCCGCAGGCAGGTGTTGGCAGACCGAAGACTCTATTTGCAAACACTCACAGAAAGAGTCCAGGAATGCGACGTTAGGGAGTCGCAGACCCTTTACCAAGCCGTTCGGAAGGCTTTCCCTGCGGCTCAATCTGCGCGCAGGAGCAGGTTTAAACCACTGCCAGCAGCTTATGACTTGCAGGGAAACCTTGCAGTCACTCCAGAGGCGAAACAGGAGTGCTGGAGGCAGCACTTCGCGGCGCAAGAGCTCAGCGCTACCACCAGTCCTCAGTAATATCTTAGGAAGTTCTCAGACAGGCCGGCAAACAATCCGGTTGTCTTCGACTTGAGCATCATCCCAACGTTGTCTGATGTTGAACAAATAATCTGCAGCCTTCACCGCCATAAGGCACCAGGCCCAGACGGTATCACGTCCGATTTACTCAGGGTTGCCCCAGTCGAAGCTTCCAGACAACTATTGCCTGTGTACCTTAAGTCCTTTCTCATGGTGCAAGAGCCAGTGGAATTCAGGGGCGGCTGCCTCGTCACACTTGCCAAAAAAGCTGGAGCCGCGCTCCGATGCCAAGACTTCAGGTCTATACTCCTTGCCTCAGTGCCTGCCAAGATCCAGCACAGGCACATACGCAGTCAGCTCCTCCCTTTGCTCGATCGGCATAGTCACACCACTCAAGCCGGGGCCAAGGCTAACATTGGTATTGAGGCTGTTTCTCTGTTGGCGAGGTCTTTCCAGACCCTACACTGCAAGACTGGCCGGGCTTGGTCGATTACATTCTTCGACCTCCAAGCAGCGTTTTACAGAGTTCTCCGTGAGACGCTTGTCTCAACCTCGCGTTCCGATGCGGACCTTCGCAGACTTCTCCATTCTGCAGGCTTGCCAAGTCATGCCCTGATTGAATTGTCAGAGCAGCTTCAACGACTTGTAGCCCTTCCGGCTATGAAGGCGTCGCCGCATCTCATCAGCTTGGTCCAGGATCTTTTCCATGCTACATGGTTCAGGATTGACATGAGCGATTTGCTTACGTGTACAGAGCGCGGAACGCGCCCCGGAGATCCGGCAGCCGACGTGCTCTTCTCTCTCTCGTTCGCTGCCTTCTTGCAAGTCACAGGCCAAACTCTTCGGGAACAGGGGCTCGAAGCCGACCTCCCTCAAGCCTGGGACAGGCCGGCTTGGGCGGAATGCGATCCGACCATAGGCCTAGGCTTCCCTGCCTGGGCAGACGACTTTGCACATCTACAAAATGCTACTTCAGCAAGCGCTTTACTCAATCGAGTGAAAGCGGCCACCCAAGTCATACAGGAACGAGCAACTTCAGTCGGCATGTGTCTTAACTATGCCCCAGACAAAACGGCGGTTCTCCTGCCGTCAGACGTCGACTGGCAGGCAATTGGAGCTTGCAAGACGGAAGAGCCAGCGCAGCTCTACATACCGATAGCGGATGGGCTGTCGGGTGTACAACATTGCCTCCCCATCGTTTCCGCCTATAAACACTTGGGCAACATCCTCACGAGTACAGGCGACCCGCGGCCGGATCTTGCACACAGAGCCTCTCGAGCACTTGGAGTTTCAAAGGCCTTGGGCAGAAAGCTCTTTGGCAATCGCCAAATTCCATTGATAACCCGACGACTGTTGCTGCGGTCACTTGCCATTTCCCGCTTCGTGCACTCCAGCGCGGCTATTCTGCTAACGGCTGCGATTCACCAGCGCACCTGGGATCGTGCTTATGTCAACATTTGGCGTGCACTTTTGCCCAGGACAGCAGCGGATAAACAGCCGCGCATAGCTATGAGGTCCTGAGTACCGCCCAAGCCGCGGCCCCTCCTCTTGCGTTGGCAAAGTCAAGAGCCGGTTTCCTTTCCAAGCTCACGACACACGGGCCGTCAGTTGTGCGTGGATTCCTCTTTGACCATTGGACTTCTCATCCACACAGCTCTTGGCTACGCCAGCTTAAAGACGACGTAGACATTGTTACGCTCTACTGTCCAGCCGTCAAGGACTTCCTGTCATGCAGCGACCCGGTTCTGGATCTTTTGGAAGCGTATCAGTCAGACCCACGTTGGTGGCCTAGACAAGTTGCGGCAGCGGCCAGGGCTTTCCAGCGGGAGCTCTCCCAATGGCTGGTTGCTAAGAAGACGGCTCAGCCCGCATCCGTCTCCGGATCCGCCGAGCCGGCTCCCCCTCCGGCGACAACGACGGACTTGCCCTATAAGTGCGACCAATGCTCAGCCTCGTTCAGGCTCCGGAAGCACCTGGGTGTGCATCAAGCGCGGGCACATGCTCTTCTTTCGCCTTCCCGGCACTTTGCCTTTGACAATTACTGCCATGCTTGCATGAAGTGGTACGGGTCCGTTCGACAAGTGCAGCAACACTTGAAATACTCGGGCAAATGCCTGCTTCGCGTGAGCCAGGTGCTTCCTCCGTTGTCACACGAGCAAATCCGGGCAGTCGAGTTGCCCGATGTTAAACGTGCCAAACAGCTAAAAGTAGGACAGTGGCAGTCCTTTCAGGGTCCACAGCCACATTCAATCATGGTGGGTCCTCCTTTGCCTACAGCCGAAGAACGGCTGCAGGGCTTAGACTTCTTTTCCGAGGACATTCCTCTGAGCCTACTACAGAGGCCGTACCGACCTTCAGCCCCCACCCGCACCTGGGTTGAGGACCACGTGCTACACAAATCACGGGAAGGTCCAAGGTCGACCTCCAAGCGCTTTTGGCACGCTAAGCCTGCCGTTTCACATGATGCACGTCTTTGAATTCACCATTTTTGGGACGCGCCGCGCAAGCGGCACTACAGTCCGAATCCAATCCAATCCAATCCGGCTCCTTATTCTAATTGTAGTGTAGTGGACCCCAAAACCCTATTCTAACGATTAAGGGCCTTATATTAGCCCAGTGTAGGGGTTTGGGGTTCAGAAGGGAGCCGGCCGAGGCCACTGATCCGTGATCTGTGCAACAGCACCTCGCAGCTGAGGTTGGCATCGTAGGTTCCTGGAGGGTCGGGAGATTTAGTAAGTAAACAGTAAGTAGACTTGTAAGTACCCTAAAGGGGACCGTAATTGGGTTTATAATACTTATAAGTTTATAAAGCAACCATTTAGTAAGTCCCCCGACCCTCCAAGCTCCTAGCATTTCGAGTTTTATGTGTTGTGTCTTGTGGTCACGAAGGGCTTAGGGGCTTGGAACTTCGAGTTTAAAGTTTCGGGTGTCAAGATGCTTTGCCCTAAACCCTGAACCCTAAACCCTAAACCCCTAAACCCTAAACCCTAAACCGTGGTATTGTTTTTGGTGTACGCCTTAAGAAGGCTGGACAGACCCGAAATGGGGGCCTCTCCGGGCCTTAATGTACAAACAACTTCGGTATGCTGGTGCTGCCAGACTTAGGGAGGACGGCGTTACGTTGAAGGTTTAGGCATCGCATTTTCGACCCTGGCAGCATTGCAGTGCAGGGTTTAGGGTTTACGAAATCGCAACGTTCGACCACTAAGCCAACCCGAAGGCCGTGAGTGCCAGAACTGAACAACCTTGGTTAACAGTGAGTTCCGCGCAACCATCAAGACATGGGATTGCTTGGCATATGCCTTAGAGATCAAACATGATTTGCTCGATCATCGCTACTTAAGCTACAGGCGTATCTGAATTAGTGAACTGTAATTTTTGCACAGTCACGTTGACGTATTATCAAAGTTAATCAAGCAACATAGCATTTAAATGATAGAACTTATCGTAATATTCTACAAGATCTGATAGATTCGATTGGATATTTTCTGAATACTAATGTAGAAAGACTTCACTTCACAAAACTATAAAATAGAGAAGAGGAGGCATCTATAATATTACGATAAAAATATGTAGGAAGACAAGATCTGTTCACAACATTTGTATTATGTATAGACTGTATAGAATACAACAAAGGAACATGCATTCCTTGGTATATAGAGGGAGATCTGGAATGGGTTGGATATAGTGTTGGTATGAATGTTTATTGATGGTATAATGAGGACGAGTTCGATGAGGCGAGGTCTGAACTTTCTCAATATACAGAGAATATTGAATATTGAGGAAAGTGTAAAAAATGTGATGAATTAGATTTACTTGTTGAGAAAAATAACTATGGTTCGAGAAATTTTATCCTTGAGGTTAGGAAAGGTAATTTCTATTTGTTCTTCTTATGGTTGTGTGGGTGCAATCGGGTGTTTAGATGTTATATTATGTTTCTGCGATATTCCAAATATAAGAATTCGAAAAGAAAATTCGATTTCTATTGGCAAATATAGGAATTCGAAAATATATTGATATTATTGATATTTTTCTTATAAAGAAATAAAAATGAAAAATAGAACTATAATTTGAAATTTTCATAGATATTTAGAAATGATAATTATTCAAAGAATAATATTAATATATTATATTCGTCATTATTGTATTCATAATATATTGATATTATTATATGATATTATTATATATATATATACTATTATATTAGTTGATAATAAATAAGGATAATAATGATAATTTCTATTAAGAAAATATATTATTTATTCTATTAATTCTATATATATTTCAATTCTATATATATAATTCAAATTCTATATATTTTTCTTCTTATATATATATATATTTCGTCAATTATTTATTATTATAAAATATGATAGTTGTCGATATTTAGAATTAAAGGTTCTGATCTTAATTATGAGCTCGTACAGCACTTATTAAGGATTTATAATATTTTAATAGGAGCGATGCTCAGAGTTGAAGATTCTGAGTTTAGTTGATGGAGCGTGAAGCGCTTATTAATTAGAAAAATTATATATATATATTTAATAATTAAATTTCAGATTTATTAGTATTATGATTATTTTCTCTCAATATTAAATCGAATTAAATTTTTTTATTACTTAAGAAGATTATATATAATAAAAGAATTTCAAAATTTTTGGCAGGCATAATATATATATATATAAAAGGAACTTCAAGATTTTTGGCAGGTATATTTATAAACAAACATTTATAGGATCTTTGGGATATTCATGAAAAAAAATTTCTAGAATTTTAATTCGCGACCTCTATAGAGGTGCTGTCTGAATAAAGGTATCTCTGAATATATCTTTCTATTTATATTTCTATATAGGTATCTGTCTCTCTATATATGTCTTAGCACATCTGATTATATCTTTATATATCTATCTATATTTTTCTCTATATATCTCTCTGGGAATCTGCCTGGATATCTATTTATATATCTATTTTTAGAGATATCTATATATCTATCTATAAATCTATCTAGATATATATTTATACTTATATATTTGAATAATCATTTATTTATTTATTTATATATCTATTTATTTATTCGATCTTTATATTTATTATCTTTATAAATCTTTATATCTATTATTTTCATAAATAAATGAGAGATTGATTACTCGATTTTTTAATTCCCTTATCGATTGTCGACTGGAGAATTGGACTTGGGGATCCTATTATTTATTTAATTAGAAAATTGAAGGTCTAACTAAAATAGGGGCGACTTAATGGATTGGCTCGAGACTTATTTAAATCGATATTTTTCGAATAGAATTTATTTTTCTATATGCTTATCTAATCATTTATTTATCTATCTATTTAATTTTGGAATGATATTTATTTCGGAGATAATATATTCGATATTTAGAATCGAAGATTCGGAATTTTAGAAGAATTTCGTCTCAGCTTCGAAAAATATTTCATAATCTATTAGAATATGAAATATAAGAAATATATTTTTTTCTATAAGAAATCGAACAATATAATAATCATCATATAACTAATCAAAGATAAATATATAATCCCTCTTTAAAGAATGATATTTCAAATCCTAATTCTATTTTTAGTATATTATGGAGGTATATTTTTTATAGTCAGAAATATGAATATTTTCTGAATTCAAAATCGTACCTTCAAAATCATCAGCCTTGCACGTGATATCCCACGTACTGCCCTTGCAAGTTTGCCAGGGTTCTTTGAGACCGCTTGGGTTTGGCTCGAGGGCCCAAATCATTCTCGATAGTGGGACATGAGAGGGGCTTGGCAGGGTCTGGGGGGACCGAGCTCTTCGTTATAATAGATTTCTTTCTCAGATTCGCTGGGACCAATCGGGATCGGCGGGATCTGATGGGACCCTATAGGTACCAACCCTTGCCTATATAGGACCCTATATCTAATTAAATTTTTTAATACTAAATATCATAACGAGAAGATCATAAATAATATTTTTTATTTCGCTTTAATATTATAATCTAGATTAGCGTCCGATCAATATAAATAATTATTCAGGAGAATCGAATATCAATTAATATCGATACTAGGAACGTTCTTATTAAGATTTTCAATATTATTTATTGGTCTTAATTCTATATATAAAGCTAGCTTCATGATAAATTACTTATTGAACATATTTTAGCCAAATATTCATGCCTAGAAATAAATTTAGTCGTAAGGGTAAGAAAATAGATAATCTCCTAAATCAAATAATTGAAATCGAAATCAAGGCTCTCCAAATATAAATTTTATAGTTCTAAAATAACATCCATATCACGATCTTTTATTAATGAATTTATTATGACTAATATTAAGAAAGATGCCTAATAGACAATCGAAGCAATAAAATTAGAAATCATATATATATATAATTTCCTATGATATAACCTTATATATTAAAGAATATATTTTCTTTCAGATAGAAATATAGATTCTAAATCGAATTCGACGAGAATTAACAACTCCTATTCTTACTC
>CAJNDV010035029.1:7332-19296 GCA_905221635.1 Symbiodinium sp. CCMP2456 | reverse complement strand
GGCAGGCAGGCAGGCAGGCAGAGAGAGAGAGAGAGAGAGCATGATGACCTGCTGCAACAGAGCCGAGTACTCCTTCATGGCTGGGCCAGGGATCCGGAGGCTCCGGGAGCAGGAGCTGGTGAAGCGGCGATCTCCAATGCTCTGCAGGCCATCACTATGTGTCACCTAGCCAAAGAGGAAGGTGGGGTGACCCAGCTGCAAGAAGCCCTCGAGACAACTTTGCAGGCTGTCCAGAGAGCAAATGGCTACATGGGACAGCTGCTGGACTGGATTCAATCCAGATTCTCGGGGCGTGACAATAGCCCCAAACGCCGGCGCACCGGAGAACGCCCCTCCGGGAGTTCACAAATCCCGGACTACATGCAGCCAGGGGAAGTTGAGCAAGCCCCTTCTGAGCGCCCATTGGCTGGAAACTCCGCGGCGGGATTGGGAGCTCACACCACCTCCTGGCTACCTGCTCCTCCTGTTCTGCCAGCTCAACTTGCACTACATGCTCCAGGCGCTCTACCGGCACATGCACATGTTCAACCTCGTGAACCTCCGGAACAAGCGCCATCGAGACCGAGACCCAGCTCTACACCGATGCAGAGAGACGATAGGGGGTCCAACCCCTATGATATCCTCAAGGCACAGCAACTGCTCGAGACCGTCCTTCCATTCCTCGAACAACAGACGGCTTCGGTGGTACACGAAGCACATGGCCTACTCTTTCAATGGACTACTTCGCTCTGGGGGACGCCCATCTGCTTGAGTGAGACCATCGAAGACGACCTGGCTTTAGGGGCCACCGCAGCAAGCATGGGCTCCGAAGCTTCCACGGTTATGGTGGAGCATAGGCTGGGGAGTCCTTCTCAAGAGGAACGACAAGAAGCAGCCCTACGGGGGAGAGCTCCCTCCCATCGCCGTCGTCGTCTACATGCCGCCATGGACTCCGCAAGTGACAGCCACGCTGGTTCGGAGAAGTCTGACTTGGTCTGAGCTGCACCGTAGCGGAGTGAGTCGAATGAGAGGGGGGTGCACCCCTGCAAAACTTTGTATGTGATCTTGCTACTGCTCAATGTATTTTATGCAAATCCTATGATTCGAATGGCGGGCGCAACCCACAGGGGTTAACCCTTGCAGATGACTCCCAAACAATTTCAGAAGGCATGGGCAATGACCCAGTCGAGGGATGCATACTTTTTGATGGCATGATGTTGCTTATACTTTCCTTGTTGTGATGCGCTCTGTGTAGCAATCTCCTCGAGTTGCCTTGTTAGTGAAAGAGCTTTTCGCTGTGCCTCTCCGCAACATGCGGGGGCGCTGACGCGCGCGGGTGAGGGGAGCTTCTCCCCTCTCCCTCAACCCTTGAGAAAGAAAGAGCATTCATCATACCCAACTTTCAAACAATCCCTCAAAGCCCCATAACCGGGGGGCCACACGGCCAGGGGACTTAACTCGTCCCCTACGCCCAATGACAGAAAAGAAAAAGAGCATTCTGAGTCTGAGCATTTTCGGTACTGGAGCCCAGCTTGGAGTTAGAAACCCCCGAAGCTCTTCTCGGCAAGCATGTGCCAGGACTGGTAGCAGAGATCGCAGCAGACTACTCCAAAGACGTGATTGAGAAAGTGCAGAGTCGAGCCGCCTCGGACCGAAGAACCTTCAACATGCGGACATGTAACCGATTCTGTTCTCAGGTTTACATGTGTGACATACAGACATAGACATATAGTGAATGTATCATCTAGTGCTGTTTGGCCTACTTTAGTACACCTGTTTGTGTAATGCTACTGGTACATCATAGTAAGGCAGGTCAGAATGTTTGGTGCCTATGTGGCACCAGACTGTTTTGATTTATGTGCTTCCTTTAACGTCTTCCGCCTTGCTTGCATTTACGGCACCCTTGAAGTCCGCGAGCCTTCGGATGTTTGGTTGTGTCAGTCTTGACGCAACTGAGCCTGAGAGCCGTTCCTGCTGACCTTCCCAGCTCAAACCATTCCAAGTCCTCGATGAAGCCACATCTAGGAGACAAGCAAATATCGTGTGTATGTTTTTGAGGTGGTACATTTGAGTCTTTTGAGCACGGCATGGAAGCGCAGTCATTAGAGCTGAGCCTCCGTGTGCTCAGGCCTTCAGGAGATTGCACAAGTCCTGATGCAAAGAAGCTGGAATGCTTCGCCAAAGTCTAGGCAATGCTTGAAGTTTGCAGCATGACCCTGGAACTGTGCGAGCAGCCTCAATTCCCCTCAGAAATGAACCGAAAGCACGTCAGCCTCGCAAAGCAGGACTTGCCCATCCTCGGTTCGCGTCTGAAGAAGCAAAAACTGCAATCCTTAGCTTCCCGATAGGAGGTCGATGTGGAGGAGGTCCCGAATGTGCCGCCCGAAGCAGGACACTTGCTTTGATGTTTGTCATCGTCCCGCTTGTTCTATAATTACATGCTATGTACGTCAGACTGATTGTGCAGCAGCGGCACTTGGAACTGCTGCTGTGTACGGCCCTGCTGTGCACCTCGGCCAAATGAGTTGGACATCAAAATTAGGCATCACGGCAACCTTTATTATTCAGTTTGATTAGACGCCCCGTTCCAGCAGCCTTTCCTGCAAGGAGGCGTGTTGGAGGCTGTGCCGGAGCCGCCGGAGTCGCAGGTGCCATCCGAGAGAGGGTGTGAGAAATCTGCATTGCCCGTCGGCCAGATGTTTTGTTCTTGTTTGTGTTGCAAGGCCCAGCAGGAGGAAGGCATTTAGAATGTTGCGAACCGTGACTGTGATTACATAAGAAGAAGCGTTCCTACGAGGCCGTCGATGAGCCTGGTGCTGCTCTTGGCGCTGCCGATAATCTACAGGACCTCGAACAGTTTGAACGGATCGCAACGCAATAGTTTAGTGGTGATCATGCAGTGGAAGTGGATTAATTACTTTACTGAGTACTGGGGCTATCGTTCTCTTCTGTTGAGAGGCGAGTTCCATGCCCAGGATATATGTCGTGGTGTGATTAGGTGCTGTCGGGAAGCTTGGCAAGAGTGGTCAAGCAACGATCTGTGCATCAAACTAAAGCAGTCTGGGTTCTCAGAGAGTATCAATGCGAGAACTGAGAGATCCACACCTTTGAAGCCAACAACTTCTGGATACCGTCGAGCAAGGGTCACCGAGCCTGACGCTTAAGCCCAAAACGAATCTACACACCACCACACAGAAACAGCGAAGACAGCCCTGAGCCAAAGACTAATTGGATCGGACATGCAAGCCTGGAAACTTGAAGCCCGCACCCACATGAGTGAGTGTCACACAACATGCAGCGCAAGGCCATCATTTCCCAAGAGCTCGTGCGACTGGAGGCGGTCCGAGAATGCTCGGAACAGTCATGACTTCTCATGCCGTGAAGCAATGGCTGTAGTGCGAACAATGCCCAAAGGCTAGAAGTGCCAAGGCAGCCGAGCAAAAGAAAGGGAGACAAGCCGGGATTTGCTTCTGTGGAACAGGATTGATCAGGTAAAGAGCTCCAGCTTATTCGGATCTTCGCCTTGCAGGTAGCTCTGAGATCGTGTTTTGCCCCGGTTCCCTTAGAGATGCGGCGAGACTTTTGGAGGCAGAGTTGAAGATTCAGCTCACCCAGCAGCTTGAAGAGAAGCTCGAGACCGCAAGTCACGCATCTGGGTTCTCCGGGAAGTGTTGCTCTCCGGTTGTGGGGCGCTGACTGCACAGCCGGCAGCCCCCTTTCTGCTGGTTTTGTGCGCTTGCAAGGTCAGGCCTCTTACGGCTTTCAGATGCCACGGTGCTCTCGGAAGGAATGCAGGCATGCCAGCTACGCGCTTCACACATGACAACTGCACGGTCTTATGGCTTGTTTGTTCACCTCGTCGATGGTCTCAGCTGCCTCATGCCACAAGCTGCAGTTGACCTTAGCCAGGTGCGACTAGGGCGACATCCACGCAGAAAAAAGTCCTGCCAAGGACCTGCCGCGCTGTTGTGGCAGAAGCCTTGGCGCCGCAACTGGCTTGCACTTGCAGGGCCCAAGGCTTCAAGAGGCGCCAGCCCCATCCCTGTCTTCACTCCAAACTCGCCTCGACTGACTATTCACAAGCATCGGGGCCTCTGTCACTTGTAGCTGACATGTTCTGCGTTGTAGCGTTGGCCTGCCGCGTCTGTGCTTTGGTGTCACGGGCTAGCGGCTAGTTTTGATTGCTCGTGATGGGGGTATGGGAGTACCCGGATGGGCCTCCTTCGCAAAGTTGACGAGTGACAACTCAAAAGACACACCGTCGTGAGCGGTTCCTAGCTGGTGCTATGTGCGAGTCGAAACCAAGAACCCGACTGTCCATACTCCGGAAGCCTCGATTCCTCAAGCCGTCGGTAGCTTTCTCAGGAACGAAGTCTCCCTGAACCAGGATCAGGCCAACGCTTCTGAGGCATCCAAGGGCTCGTGGATCTTTTTGGTGTCGCACGGTGGTTTCTTTGATGCTTTAGATTCACACCGGCCTTTATGTTCAGGAGGCTGCCGTTGCGGAGGGCGCGGATGCTGAAGCGAACACAGGGGATGCCGCCGAGATGACAGCGGAGCCCACAGCCACGCCGGAAAAGCGTCCAGGCTGCAGAGAAGCTGTGCTGCTCAAGAGCGAGTTGCCATTTGAATACATGTTGAGGCAGCTTTGTAGCACGGAGCGACTTGGTGTTGTTTGCAGCAAAAGGTGATGTAGGTAGATCACTCACGTGGTCACAGTGCACTTGTTGGCAGAAGGACTCTGCCCACTTCTTTCCTCCAAGCCCCAAAGACAAAATCGTGTTGGTATCTTTAGTTTCCCAAAATTGTCTGTGCGTGTGGCCCGTACCCCATTTGGTACGATGCCTGAGGGTTGAGAAGTCTATACCTGGCCCGAGTTATCATCCTGCTTCAGGGCCCCTTTGTTGAAGTTACAAACTCCGCGGTTCTCGTGTGGAGAAATGCGACATGTATGGTTCGAGGGCGGCCACTGACAAACAGTGAGCTTGATCAAGTGTGACGCATGGGATAAACAATGCACACATATTCATACGCACATACTAATAAGAGTGGATATCGGTGTGTATATATATACATATATACACATACATACATACATACATACATACATACATACATACATACATACATACATACACAGACGCGCGCAAACACTGATACATATACATACTTATGCTTTTCTGTGTTAACCGCCATCATCCTCGCCTGTCTCTGTCGAGCGCGAGTGCCAAAAAATACTTTGTATACACAACTTGCGGCTCATCTTCCGTCACTCAACCCTTCTGGCATGCACCTTTCTTCAATGCAGCCTCACCCGTCCAGTGCAGCCCGAGCCCAGCGAGGTCCCCTCTCCAGGAGCTCAAAGAGCAGGTTCGGTGCGCACGGTTTTGGCCGTGAGCCAGTGGTGACTTAAAGCTGCACTTCCTTTGGTGCTTGCAGGCTCTTAACTCGCATTGGGTCTGCTGTGTGGGCTTGTAGTATCCAGAGTGGCCGCGGGTAGCTGCTAGTCCTGGCTTGGTCCTGACACGCCTGCACTTACTGATCCTTTGCACCCGCCTTTTCACTGTGTTCGAGCGAAGCTTAAATCGCTCGTCGATCCCATGGCAAGGTGTTTATTTCGGATGTGGACAGGAGTTGAGAAGCGGTTGGTTCTGTCTTGGTCGCGTCTTTGGGTGTGTGGTACTGATGTATGTATGTATGTATGTGTGTGTGTGTGTGTGTGTGGTGTGGTGTGGTGTGGGCGCGCGTGCGCGTGTGTGCGGCTTTTCTCCTGTCGCAGTCCGTTTTTCTTGCTCAGTTGTTCTATTACTTCGCTCTGTGTCAGGTCTCTGCTCTCGAGGCAGCGGTGGCGGAGCTGAGGCGGCCTGCGACCGCAGAGGTGCGACACTTGGTGGGCCCACCTCTCGCCTCGAGAACGCTGACAGCTAGCCCGAAGCTGGCGCCTCGTAGACCTGAAGTTTTTCGAGGATCCGGACTCCGTCGATCCCATGGCTCAGCCAGAAACCGGGGCTGCAGCTGCGGCACCAGCACCGCAGGTAGAGGCGACTTGATCGTTGAACTCTGTGCAGGGTTGAGACGGTTGAGATGATTCGGGCGGGTGGTAAAAGGACGGGAAAGGGCAATGCCATGGTGTCAATTAGGTGGGTGCTGCGTTCAGGATGTTGAAACCGTGCACATCTTTGATGAATCTTGCCTTTCCCGGATGATTCCTTGCCTGCAGGTGCGCATGGGAAGCATGGAGGCCAAGGCTTCGGAAGAAGGGATGGGAGACTGCATGGCATGACAGTGTGCCGGAGAGTTCAGAATGATGTCCAAAATCGGTGTGGCAGCGTAAGACCGCGAAGGATTGCCCCCCGCACGCCAAGTGCAGCTAGTACCGTTTTTGCTTTTTCAATACAGTTGAATCGGGTATGTCTGGTGAATGCACGATGCAGGTGCGGGACTTAGCTGCTGCAGTGGAGACGTTGTCAGACAGCTTGGCCATTCTGGAGGGACCCCCTGCGCCAGGGGAAGCTCCCACGATTCCACGGCCCGCGTCCAGGTCTGCAGAGATTTTCGGGCGCCTGGACTCTCTGGAGGCACGCGTGGTGGCCTTGGAGCAGTGCAAAGGTGGCAGCAAAGCCGAAGGCGAGGGCGGCGAAGGTGTCGCTCCCACGGAGCCGCCGACGGAAGTGGGGAGGACGGGCAATCCCGTCACAGAAGCTGAGGCCGAAGCCCGTGGGCTTGTGATGGGGCCTGAAGCTGAGGAAAGCGAGCGCGAGCGCTTTGCGCCAGAAGTGCCGGAGCTCACCGGCGAGGAACAGGCAACTGGTTGCCTTGAGTGGAATGGGGAACCTGGAGACTGGGACGAGAAACTCACATTCTTGGGAGACCATGTGCAGGCTGCTACACCAGAGCAAGCAGAGCTGCTCAGTGGAATTGTCAAAGATGTGAAGTATTGTTTGAAGAGGTGCGAGCTCCTGTTCCAGCTTCCTGAGATCAAGGGGTTCATCAAGCGTTTCCAGGCATCGCTCCATGTCAACGCCGTCCTGCAAGATCGTTGGCTCGGCCCGGGTGGGCGCTCGGGCCGAGGCTTTTTCGACGATGAAGATCTCTTCGAAACCTCTTCCCGGATACGACCCTCGAGCTCCGCAGTCGACCTGTCCCTTTCCAACCTCTCCACGGACCCTATCACCAGGGTGCGCCGGAACGAGCCCAACAAGCGTCCCTTCCGCACGGTGACGGACTGGGCACGGCCCCACACGCCCCTTACAGTGGACCCAGTGCTGAAGACCTCCACCCCAAGCCTGCCAGACATACTTCCACCCAAATAGGGCTCCAAGAAAACATCGCCGTCTAGCCAGATTCACACCGCAGAGTGACATCCTGCCATGCGACACGTATTGTATCGTTCTGGAGTCCTACACAGATGCGAAGAATCAGGTACTGTGCCATGGGCACTGCTAGCTCAGGTCCCGGCCCCACAAAAGTGGTCAGCCAGGCAATCTGAAGATGTAGCTAGGTAGGTACCCGAGGCTGGGAACTATCGACTCGACATCTCAATCCTTCGTGCTTTTCGCCACAGATTTTTGCGTGCGCTTCCCAGCTCGGCCGTTTCACCTCGTGCCTCGCACTTCGCACAGAAGTACGGAAGCAAAGTCCATGATCTGGCAGGCAAAACCCTGTAGGCCTGTAGGACGGTAGGTAGGAAGATCGGAAGAACTGTAGGCCGTAGGCAGGTAGAAGGTAGCAAGCAGGGATCAGCTTCAGCGTGACTGCCGTGGCACCCTGAGAAAGAGCCGCGCTGCTCTGAACCCTGTTCGTGGATGGCCGTGGGTGTGGTCTTTCATCCTGTGAATCCTGTCCCTTTAGACTGCTTCGAGTCGACACAGAGATATGGCTAAGGCGCTGCACGAGCCAACTGCTCTCCAGGCCTTGCTCTCCTCGCTTCGGAGGGTTCTGGTTCTCCCAAAGCAAAACCTAAGTAAGCCTGCTCGGAAGCAGAGTTGGTGTCCAGTTGCTTTCCGCACGCCTTGGCTTCGACAAGCTGTACGGGTATGCCCATGGAAAGGCCGAGCGAGCCGTGGGTGTCTGCTTGCCAAATGGCAGAGAGGCGCAGCAGTGTGAGGACCACCTAATAAACTGGGCTCATCTAGTCGGTCACTTAAGTGGTGACGGTGAAAGAGTGTTGGCAAGTCAAACACAATCGGCTTCGCTGAAAGCGTTTGAACTCCTGAAGCCCATTTTCCCGGTTGTTCGGTGCTTCAGAAGCAGGTGAAGTTCTCGTTCCGGCAAGATGCAGCACTGGCGCAGGGAGGATCCGATCCCGTCACAGCCCTTTAAAAATCAAAAAGTAGCAGCTTGATTGAGGCAGGGCAAGTCGTGGGTTCGGAGTATTAATGCATCTCGCTTCACGGCTTGCTGCAGGACTGCTTTGGAGCCGCTTTGACCGCAAGCAGAATCGACGTAGGCTAGGTGAGCCTTCCATGACAAGCTCCGGAATTTTCCAGTATCTTGCGTAGGTCTTCAACCGGCAATCGGGAGTTCGAAAGCTAGACCTCAAACGCCCAATCAAGCCCTAATCTAGGCCTCGCCGAATTGTCGCCGCACGCTGACACTTTTCGAACTCAGTTGTGGCATTTGCAGCATTTTCTGCATATTTCCGTTCTGGCCCTGCAACTCTTGTGGGAGTTGTTAATGCCGGCCACAAGGCATGTACAGCCGCACGGTCGATATGACGAATTGTGAGCTGCCTCGTATGTTAGCGAGCGAGACGGGAAGAGAGACCTAAACCTGGGCGCGGGTTAGCGACGCGAGCCCGAACCCGAAGGAAGCCAAAAACATAATGTGAAGAAAGTATACTGCTCTGTCGTTTTGGCCAGTAAGCCATCTCAGACTCTCACCCCCTCCCGAAGGTCCGCAAAAAGCGGGACGGCTGAAGGCCCGAGGGGCTTTACTCGCCCCTTACGCCTGGGAGAAGAGACAGACGCAGACAGACACCGACCGACGGCGACAGACAGTGATAGACACTGACAGGCAGACAGACACGCACAGACACGCAGAGACAGACAGACAGACAGACAGACAGACAGACAGACAGACCGACAGACGGCCAGCCAGCCAGACAGCCAGACAGAGACAAGTAGACAGACGGACGGACAGACACATAGAGAGAGAGAGAGACACACACACACACACGCACACACACACACACACCCGACACACCCACGCACACACACACACACACTCTGTGCGCGACATCCGTTCAAAACAGAGAGATACTCCAGAACATAAAGACACCCTAGCGCCTAGCACCGCCTTAACGACAAACCTAGCCCTAACCTCACCAAGCCCTCAGACGAGTGGCAACGTCAACAACACATCATGGCGACGCTTCACATCCCGAGCTCGCACAAGCCCTACCGGCCCTACAAGCCCCTTACTGATCGTTTCGCTGCAGAAAATCCTGAAGCCCGAAACACTATTATAGGGGCCTGAATGATTACCGATACTATTTAGGCGTTCCTAATTATCAGTGGAGTATACTTATACCCGAAAACCCTTTTCTGATTATCAAGGCCCCTATCTTAAGCCCTCTTTCAGGCCGCTTCCTCCGCCTCCCTAGCAGACTTCGTCGCCCTTACGCCTGGCCAGCGGCGGCGGATGGAGCGTCGAGCGAAAATGCAGGCCCCTAATTCGGTCCCAAGTTTTTGGGCTTTGGTGGTCGGGATTTTGGGGTCCAAGGGTTTCGGGCGTTAGGGTTCCATGGTTATAGTGACGGAATTGCACCCCCAAACTTCCTGGACCCTATAAGTTCCCTAAACTCCCCAACTTTGCCCTAAAACTCCCCTAAACCCTAAATTGTCCCTAGAACCTCCGATGTTCGATGCTCCCCTCCTTTCACCCCACTTTTCTCCGAGGCGGAAGTGCAGGAGTTCCTGGCCTTCCACGGCTTTCCGGATGTGCATTCGCCTTGTCACCCAGCTCCTGTGCTGTACTGAGGAGGGTTTTGAGGGGTTTAGGGCTTTTGTTTAAGGGGTTTAGGGTTGTTTAGGGGATTTAGGGGTCTAGGGGTTTAGGGGGTTTAGGGGTTTGGGGTTGAGGGTTTAGGGCAGCCCTTAGGGCGAAGATTAGCGGTTTCAAGGGGACTCTGTCGGGCTTAGGCAGTTTATGTAAGACAGGAGGCTTCCGGTTTAGGGCTTTGTCTCCAGGAGTTTAGGGACTGTAGGGTTCAGGGAACTTACGGCTCAGGGAATTTGGGGCTCAGGGAATGTAGGGGGTGTTTATGGAATGCAGAGTTGAGACTTTTTCGGGTTTGGGGTTTAGTTGTTCTATGGCTTACAGAATCACGGAGGTTGTCGGGAACTTAAGATCTGGAGTCTAGGGTTTAAGGCTTAATGTTAGGGGGTCTAGGGAGTTTGTGGCTTAGGGCTTGAAGTGTTGATGGTATATGGGTTGTTCATGACGACATGGGAACACCCAGCCATCCATATTTACCTATTTGCTTCTTTCACTTCTCCCGTTCAGCTTGATCATCTCAACCTAAAGCCCAAACCCTAAGCCCTAAACCTAATCCCTACACCTTCAACCCTTCTTAACAACAACAACCCCAAACCCTGAACCTGATCCCTATCAGCCCCCCTAAACCTTTAAGGATCCCGCAGAAAGCCCCAGGCCCTAAACACCAAAGCCCTGCCCCTCCGAACAGGGCTCCAAGCCCCAATTCCAAAACAAGAAAGCCTGAGAGGCTTACCGAATAGCTGCAAGGGCTTCGGGTTTAGGATTTTGGGGTTTAGGGGTTAGGGTTTAGGACTTAGGGTTAGTAGCTACCACTTGCTGAGGGCCGCCGTTTATAATCGTATTATACTATGATATACGACAGAAGCCTGAGGAAATCACTGGTTGTTCTGTTTGGTTCCCCAAACCCAGTTCTACAGCCCACGCATTAATTAGATCCGTTGCATACTGGACAACGTTTGTGTCTGGACTTCGAGCTGCTGTGCAGAAGGGACTTAGCAAAAAAACAAATCGCGAACCCCAGTAGCAACTACGTCAAGCACGCTTTAAAAACTTTCTATCACTGTGGAGCATGTTGCCACCCTTCGAAACCCTCTGTGAACCTTTCTAAGCCCCATTAAAGCCTTCCAAAGCCAGTTTTAAAGCATTTTAACGCCCATTAGAGCGTATAGAGACTCTATAAAACCCGTAGTTGCTCGATAAGACTTCTGTGCTTGTCTAAACCGGTCTTCAGTCGTCAGCTCTGCGTTCGAGCTCTTGGGGTTCATAGAGTTTCTGTAGGCGTGGAGTTTCTACATGGCTTTATCATCTGTTGTGTTTCGAGTGTAGGGATTTGTCGTGTTTTGCGGGCTTTAGGATTTCGTTGTTGTTGGGCTTTGGGTTGTAGGGTTTATACGATAGGGTTACGTACTTTATATATAGCTTACGGGCACGATGGGTTTGGAGTCTGGGGCTGTTGAGGCTTAGTGTTTCGGGATAATATAAATGCCCTAGTGTTTACCTATACTATGTTGGGGGCTCCATAGAATAAGCATAGTATAATATGCCCCCAAAACCCTATTCTAATCATTAAGGCCCCGAAACCCTAAACACTTATAGTAGCCCTTGTAGTAACCCTTAAAGTAACCCTTTTAAGGAACCCATTAAAGGAGTCCTATTCTAATTATTAAGACCCCTAAGCGCTACATCAATTGGGGGGGTTCAGGATCACCGGCGACCTCAACGTCGACCTGCTGGCTGCTTCATCTGGCGAAAGGAGGAGGGGTTTAGAGGGAAGGGGGGTCACCTGTGTCTTTTTTTGGGGGTTCACTTGTGTCTTTTTTTTTGGGGTCGCTTGTGTCTTTTCTGCTGGTTCGGAAGCAACAGTCTCGAACGAAAGGCCCCCCGGGGGGGCCTCTCTTCCAGCCACCCGCGGCTTGGAACAAACCTGCGGGAAGTAACGAAGTAAAGAAACACACCATGAATGAATGAATGAATGAATGAATGAAT
>CAJNDV010035028.1:6242-18596 GCA_905221635.1 Symbiodinium sp. CCMP2456 | reverse complement strand
CCCCCCCCCCCCCACCCTCCCCACCCTTCCACCCCCACACCTCCCCCCCCAACCCCCCCACCTCCACCCCTCGCCCCTCCACCCCACCCACCACCCACCACATATTGTCCATCAGCAGCATCAGCCGTAAACAACCTCCAAGGATCTTACAAGTAGCACCTCTTCAGACCAACTCAGGCCCCAAAGCCCTTTCAAAGAAGAACCCCTACACAAGAAACCTCGAAAGAAAACTTTGCTTGGGAAGCTGGCCTGATAAATCGAATTGGCAGCCCCCGAGTCACGGGTTTAGGGCTTAGGGTTTAGGGCTCAGCAGCTCTGACCTTGAACATTTCTTTAACACAAAGATTCAAACAGAATTTTTATACTACCTTTACGACTGGCGGCTCCCATCGGTTCAGTATCGTGACGGTGTGCTCTGCCAGGGTCAGGCCCTCGAACCCGGGCTCGTGCGTGGTACGGTGCCCTGTCCAAGCCATGCTGGGACACGCTCAAGCGTAACTAAGTGCCTCCGTTCCAACACACGCACCACATCTCCCTGATTTGTTTGCGGTTTTCAATCTACGGCTGACCTGCTCCCAATGCACTGACTGCATTAAACCAAACACGTCTTGAGCAAGGCTGCACGTGATGAAACACATGGCTTCGGGGTCAGGAGAGTGCCAAACGCCCCGGTGGCAAGGGTCCGCTGGACCTTCCTCCAGTTGGGCTGCTCCAGACGCAGGTCTGGGCAAGCCGCCCACGCCCTCCAGGAGTGCAGGCAGACGTGGACATACCCAAAACGAGCAAATCCAAAAGCACTGGGGGTCTGGACCCACCTCAGATATGGCATCTAGCCATCTTCTGCGACCAATTGGGTGCAAGTTCGTGAGGCGCAAAAACCACAGCCACACCAGAAGCTGCAGTTTGCGGCTGCGGACTCTCCTCAAAATCTTGGCGCAGGCGCCCACCAATGGGATGAGGTGGATACGCCGCTTTTAGGGAGTGCAGCCGTCCCGCCATACCACAAAGGCCCGCAACTGCTTCTTCACGAATTGCGGGGTCGGCCTGCTGAAGCTCAGTGGCTGCTTCTTAAATCACAAGGCGTCGCCAGATGATGTCGATTATGTTGTTTGCTGGGAGATGTAAAGCTTTGTTCTTGCTGCTTCTTCACAACGGGACATGGAATGCCGACTGAAGTATCTGAAACTGTTCCACGACTTATTTAAGCACCCGGCTAGTATACATATACATATATATATATACACACATATTATGTAAATATATACATATGCATATATATATACATATAGATATATACAGCTGCTCTATATAGGGAAGCATGTTGATGTAACATGTACGTAATTCTGGTATCTTACCCTCCCTATTTCTGCAGCCAGCGGACTGCGACGCCGGCCGGCGCGCCGTTTTGGAGCTCACGGGGATCTCCTCCGGCTCCTGCTTAAAGGGTTCCTTTAGGGCCTTTAGGGTTTAGGGTTTAGGGCTCCATTGATTTTTGGGTTTAGGGGTTTTGGGCTTAGGGTTCCGTGAATATCGGGGCCTAAATATTTTTGATACGAATTTTGCGGGGTTCCTGATTCTGTTTATAGTATAATGTACCCCCAAAACCCTAGTCTAACTAATAAGGCCCCTAAAGGGGGTTTCCGAAAATAGGGGACCCTAATATACTACCCTAAATAGTAGGATCCTTATTATAAGGACCCCCCAAAAAAGGTACCCTAATTTTTCGGAAACTCCCATACCCCAGACCACCGGGAGGATCTAAAAAATAGATCCCCCAATTTGGGACCTTAACTGCTAAAGGGTACTTTACAGGAACCCCTTAGGGGATCTATTTTTTGGATCCTCCCGGTGGTCTGGGTGACTGATTTGGGAGTTTGAGACTTTAGGGTTTAGGTCTAGGGCTTTAGCGAGGACTACGGGTCCCTCGAAGGGTTTGGAGTTTTGTGCGCAGGGTTTGGGGGCTCAGGGTGTAGGACATGCAGAGACTTCATATAAACAGCCCTTAAAGTTCAAGGTTTTAGGGTCTAGGGTTTGGGGTTTGGGGTTTAGGGTTTAGGGTTTAGGGTTTAAGGTTTAGGGTTTAGGGTTGTAACACACTCAATCCCTTGCCAGCGGCAAACCCTAAACTTTAGAGAACTCAGCCGTAAGCAAGCCCGGAACACTGAAGCAAAACAACGCTCAGTTCTCAGCACAGTTTAAGGACGGCAAGCACTGAACCTCCAACAGATATCCTAAGCCATAAGCCATATCCCAAAGCCAATGTGTCACAGACAGGAGTTGCGGCCTAGCTGCAAACGCGGAACTAGGATTCACCCGAATAGTTTGCAGAAGGTACCCCCTAGGTTTCACGTAGCCATATGGTATATACTTTGGCCTTATAAAATACTACCCAAGCAAATACTATATGGCTACATGGACCCTCACTAAATTTCAACAAACCCTAAACCCTACATCCCTAAATCCCTAAACCATAAGCCGCGTCTCCTTAGGAGACCCCACGAGAGAATGTCGCCTTTTGTGTCTATTCGTGTTTGCTAAAGTGCTAAACTCGGACCCTAGGAGATGCCAACAAGTCGATGCCTTAAGGGGGGTTAGGGTTTAGAGTTACAGCAAACCCCAGAAAGTTGGAACATGGATTTAGGAGGATTGGTGCTAGGATCCCTTATGCTTTACCTTAAGGCCATGAGGAGATTAATGTTCCAACTTTCTGGCTTCTGCTATAACCCCAAGGGTCCAAAGGACCCAATAATCAGGCACTTAGGTTTCGGGTAGTAGTTATGTAGGTTACTATTTGGGAGAGTATATGATTATTAGGTACTTAGACCCTTAGGGTAAGGGCTTAGAGTTAAGGGTTTAGAGTTTAGGGTTCATATACGACACCCTTTATTAAGAAGTACAGGTTGTCAAATCAGGGTTTAGGGTTTAGGGTTTGGAAGAAGTATATGTTGCCAAATTATTAGAGGTTCTACGTTCTGGATCCTCTCGGGGGTCTGGAAATGAGGTGTGGACGAGCTGGCATCGACTGTTATTGACAACCTTGCGATCTCTGGCTTTCCTATGGTAGCCAGCATTCCCTTGGCACATGGAGTGTTAGAGAGTGGTAGAAATATTGTGTAACCAACTTCAGTATTCATAACCCTACACGAAACTTAATGATGGAACCCTTACAGATCCCGTCTAAGGAACCCCATTCTACGCAGGGATATCCCATATAAACCCCGTTAGAATGAAGCCCAATAAGGTAGGGCTAGATCCTAAACCACTAAACCCTAAACCCTATAGCCCCAGAACATGTTTGCGGTTCTGTACTTTTGGGGGATATGAAATGCTTCTGCTTCTGCTCTTTTTGTGTTCTGGGCTTTGAAGTAACCCGGGAGAAAAAAGTATAGACTTTTATTTTATAATGGTTCCTTTAAGGAACAAGTCCCAAAAAAAGTATTAAAGTATGGTATTCCAAAGCCCAGTAATTACTTAGGCCCCTACAATACCCCTGTCTCCCTCTGGCCCTAAACCCTAAAAACCCTAAACCCTAAACTTCCCTAAACCCTAAACCCTATACTCTAAACCCTAAACCCTTTACTCTATACCCTAAACTCTTTTTGGGGTTCCACCTATGATTTCCTGCTCGGGCCTCAGAGCAGTCGAGGCCGACGTAAGGGCTAAAGCAGCGGCAGCGCCAGACTCCAGACCTGTTTGACAGCTAAGGAATACCCCAGGGTTTAGGGTTTAGGGTTTAGGGTTTAGGGTTTACCCTTACCTGTAGTCTCCATTGTAGTTCCGTTTTTTGGTTTAACCAATGGTATATTAAGGAGTTTATGAGGCATCCCCAAAAAGGAACAATTAGACAAGGGTTTTGGGGGTTCCTTTAAAGGGCTCCTTTAAGTTCTATAAAGGTTTAGGGTTTAGGAGCCTTAGTAATTAGAAGAGGGTTTTGGGGCCCATTCTACTGTAGTTATAATAAGTAACCACCAAAATAGTATTGGTTATTATTTAGGCCCCTACATTTCCCTTAGCATCAATATAGCCTAAAAGCCTTATATAATAGGGTCTTTGGGCCCAAAAGCCTTAAACTATAATTAAAACCTAAACCCCCAAACCCTACAAACCCTAAACCCTAAACCCTAAACCCTAAACCCCCAAAAGCCTTCAAGTAGGAGTCCTGAGCGCCTTAGGGTGGGGGCTCCGGGTTTAGGGCTTCGCGTTCGCAGCTCAGGGTTTGAGGATTGTTGCTTGGAGGCCCAGGGGACTTAGTACGGTTTAGGGTTTAGGGTTTAGGGTTTAGGGTTTAGGGTTTAGGGTTTAGGGTTATAAGTAGAGTTACAATTGGGGTAACTCGATTTAGTGGACTTATAACTCTACTTATAACCTACTTACTATCCCCTGGACCTCCAAGTGGGGGTCTACCTTTCCCTAAGCGTTCATGCAAGGTTTAAGGTCTAGGGTTTATAGGCTTTGGGTTTAGGGTTTGGGGGTTTAGGGTTTAGGGCTTGTAGGGTTTAAGGTTTAGGGTTTGGGGTTTGGGGGTTTAGGGTTTCGGGGTTGAGGGTTTAGAAGGGTCCATGTGCTCAGTTTAGTATATACATTGGCCTTAAAGTGGTCCCTATATAGGTACTTTGGGGCCAAAGTGTATGCTGTTTGGGTACATGGACCCTCAGGGTTTAGCACGATATGCGCCCTGAAAAGGCTACAAGGTTGAAGTAGCATATATGGAGCATAAAGGGATTCCATGCTATGACGGTGCAAGCACCTATATACCAGACATGTGCGTTCGAAAAAAATGCGGTAGGGTTTTCAAGTACAAACAGAAGCCAAGTTCAAGCGCTAATTTTGAACTACTAAGCATAATCTTCTTTTGGAAATTATCTTGCTTACTGTTGATAGGGTTGGGTGCTGCGGGGTTGCGCTGCTGAGGGAAAGACTCCTCTAAGAACACTTGACATACGTCAGCAGAAACCGAGTAACCGTTTCGTTTTTGCAGAGAGATCCATGGTCTGATTAACAAGCCCAAGAGGAGCGAACACTACAAGTGAGTTCACAACAGCACTGCTGGTCATCACGCAATGCATTCTCGAGGACCTCCAGTATCTCACGAACGGAGCAGCTGCGGAGAGAACGGACTGCCAGAAGTGCAACCAAGAGCTCCTGCCGTTGTCCGTGCGCCGACGAGCCCCCAGACTTGCTCAGAGAACCCAATACCCCTTAATTAAGGAATATTCCTCAAATTATAAAGGCCTCAATATTATGATTTAGGGTACATTCTTTAATTAAGGGGTATTGGGTTCTCTGGGTGTGGCAATAGAACGCCATGCGTTTCTGACAACTTCTTCTGGAGCAAGGCAAACGAGGAAGCACGGTTGCCAGAGAAGGCATCGCCAGCAACGCACAGTTGATGCTTGTTTCTTTGCTGTGCATAGCGGTAGTTCTCTAAATTAGGCTCTCTTTTAAGTCCCCAATATCCTACACCAAGCCCTTAGAGTAATCCTTATAGACCCAGACCCCTCTCAAAGGACCCTTATTATGACTGCCCAGAATACCGGGAGGATCCAAAAAATAGACCCCCTAAGGGGTTCCTATAAAGTACCCTTTAGTAGTTAAGATCCCAAATTAAGGGATCTACTTTTTGGATTCTCCCGGTGGTCTGGGTGGAGGAACCGTGCACACATGAGCGGCGGGTGCAACGGGCGACCTAAGAGCCGCCTGAGGGTCAAACACAAGATCTGGGGGTGGCACACTAACAGTTAATCGCTTGAACATGATGTTAGTCTGGCTTTGCGTGTCTATATATATATATACACATGCATAAATAAATAAATATTTTTTTTATTTTTTTATATGTATGTACATGTATACCTGTCTATATATATATATGCATCTATATACACATATATGTGTGTGTGTGTGTGTCTGTGTGTTTGTTTGCGTGTACTCATATGCTTGATAGCCCTGTATGTAAGCATGTGTATATATGTATGTGTACAAATCTACATACATACGGTGTATATATATATATATATATATCTGTAAATACACATAAAGAAACTTGCATACTTGTACTCGAATGTTCCGGGCAACTTCAAGGCTGCCTGCTCAGTCATGCGAGACATCTTAAGCAAAGTACCAGAAACAACATTTGCGGGTGTCTGACCTCTACCGGTAGCCCTAAACCCTAAACCCTAAACCCTAAACCCTAAACCCAAGCCCTACAAATATATAGGCTATGACCTCTGTAGGCCTCTTTACTATGATCATAGTAAAAGCCAAAGAATAGGGGTTGTCTCAGGACCACCTACGGCGTGCCAACTGAGCCCCGGAAGTGCAAAAGACGTGAACAAGATCTTATTGGAAGGGTGTACCGTTCTCTCGGGGGCCATGTGCTCATGCAGTAGGTGCTTTGGCCCTCAAGTATTTAAACAAGGACTATTTTACAGCCAAAGTATACAATGTACGAGCGTACCAAGTTTTACCACTCTAGTCTGTTCGACTGTCTTCCGTTCCGTCATATTCAGTTCTAGTCCATTCCATTCTGTTCTATGAACTATGTTGAATAATGATATAGCTGTATTGTGGTAAATAACAGTAAACTGCATTTTGCGTTATTGTGATTTATTATATCCTCAACCGGAATTTTAACCAAACACTTACCCCTTTCCCTAGACCCCAAACCCTAAGCCCTAAACCCTTTCCCTAGAAATGCCAAAAAAAACCACTGTGAGAGCCCGACATTTTCTCAGCGACTCCGTTGACCTGACTTCTTTGTCGGGCTTCTATGGGGCGTGGCAATTAGTTTTGTTTTTTGTTTTTTTTTGGGGGGGGTTCCCTTTAAAGGGCTCCTTTTAAAGGGTTCTATAAGGGCTACTATAAGGGCTTAGGGTTTAGGGGCCTTCATGATCATAGTATATGATTCTGTGACTATAATAAGGAGCCCCCAAAATAGTATAGGTAATCATGGAGGCCCCACTACTATGGTTCTTGAATCCGCAGACCCCGTCCCGTCGTAACCGAATAAACAACGAAACACATATGCATAGAATGTGGCAACCCTGTTGAAAGCAATTCTGAAACCAAACAGGAGCCTGGGAAATCCTCAAATTTTCCTACCCGAGCTCTGTCATCTGTCCATCTATCGAACATGATCTAAATGTGCTTGTCAGTTTGTCTATTTTATCTATCTATCTACCTACGATATCCATCTATCTATCTATCTATCCAAATATCTAGCAATCTGAATATCTAGGCATCTACTTTGTTAAACAATGATTACAAACAAACTGAACTCTCAGAACCCTAAACCCTACAACCCGGCTAACCCTAAACCCTAAACTTAACTTCAAACCCAGTCTCCAGGAGACATGGACCCTCAAGAAACCCTACATCCCGATCCCTACAAACCTTAAACCCAAATCCCTAAACCCTAAACCCCTAAAACCTAAACCCTAAACCCTGAACCCTAAACCCGAAATCCCGATCCCTACAGACCCTGTAGCCGCAAAAAAAAGGCCCATCAGCCCCAAAGTCATGAAGCCTAAACCGACAACAACAACAACAACAACAACAACAACAACAACAGGGCTGCTTAGGGTTTTTGGTTTGGGGTTTAGGGTTTGGGGTTTAGGGTTTAGGGTTTGGGGTTTGGGGTTTGGGGTTTAGGGTTTAGGGTTTAGCGCTTTGGGTTTAGGGTTTGGGGTTAGGGTTAGGGTTTAGGGTTTAGGGTTTGAAGAGACCCTCAACCCTGAACCTCAAACCCTGCCTGGGCCTGTATGATTTCCTTGTTTAGGTTCTGCCAAGGACTCGTAGGTTACCAGCGGTTTCGGTAACCCCTAAACCGCACCCAAAGTCATGAAGCCTCACATTGGGCTATTCTTGGACTAAGGCAGTGTGATAAACATCTGCACCTCAGTCCGAAAACCTTTAGTAGCATCCGAACAAAGACCCGAAACTTTTGGAAAGAACTGCTTCAAAACTGCCCTCAACCCTGCACCTAAACAAACCCCAAAGCCCCAAACCCTGCACCTTGAACCCCAAACCCTATATTCCTCAGCATCTTTCTTCTCTATTTCATCGCCGTCAGGACCCGATGCTGCTTCCTGGTTTGGGCTGTCTTCTCGCTTTGAATTAAGCCTTTCGACTTCAGAACGCAGTTCTTCCACTGGCCTTTGTGATCCTTTCTTGAGCTCCAGGTCCAGCATGTTGACAGCTTTTATGTGTATTGATGATCGTTCCAGCCGCCGTTTCCATTACTGCTGGAAGTGTGCGATTCAAAGAGCACGCTGTGCCACCCCATGTCCATTTGCATTTCACAGCCGCCAGATGCACATCCCGATCCGATGATGAATAAACCTTGAAGTCCCGATAACCTCAATCCTAAACTCCTGAATTAAAGTAGTTTGGAAGGACGGGGCCCTAAACCCTAAACCCAAAAACCCGAAACCCTACTAACGCCCAAACCATTAAACCCGAAATCCTAACCCTTAACCCTAAAGCCCCAAACCCTTAAACCCCTAAATCCTACACCCTAAACCCTTAAACCCTAAATCCCCAGAAGCGAAGCAAACCGCCGGGGGACCTCGCAGGGCCAGCAAAAAGCACATAAGGGTTTAGGGTTTAGGGTTTAGGGTTTAGGGTTTAGGGTTTTGGGTTTAGGGAGGGATATCCCATATAAACACCCTTATAATGAAGCCCAAGTAGGTAGGGCTACACCCTAAAACCATAAACCCTAAACCCCCTTATAATGAAGCCCAATTAGGTAGGGATAGTCCTAAAACATGTTTGTGGCCAGGTTGCCCAGTAGACCCCTAACAATAAGGGCACCCTTTTTCCTACTCTTTGGGTCTAGGGTTTCGGGTTTAGGACCCCCAAAAAAACAAAGGGCAAAAGGGTACTACTGGGGAACCTAGGTGGTTATGTACGTTTGGGGTCCCTAAGCCGGAGGAGCTCTGGGCTTCCCGGCACACGTCCTTGCTCGCACCGCCGGCGCACAGGAGCTCGAAAGCAGGAAGGGCCCTGGAGGCTTTAAGGCTTCGGGTTTAGGGTTTAGGGTCTAAGGTTTAGGGTTCAGGGTTTAGGGTTTAGGGTTTAATGTTCAGTTCAGGGTTTAGGGTTAAGGGTGTTTACGGCTTGGGGTTTAAGGTTTTGGGTTTAGGGCTTGGGGTTTAAGGTTTAGGCCTTAAGGTTTTGGGCTTAGGGTTTACGTTGTAGAAGACTTAAGCAACTCCGTGCCGTTTAGGGTTTGGTTTAGGATTGTACAAGAACACACTGCAAGTGTCTTGAGAAGGGTCTTACTGTGGGAAATATGAGGGCTTCATAAACCTTTCTAGGCGTTACGGACGAACAGGTGAGATCTAAGGTTGAAACCATGGGCCCATAGTACCCTAAACCCCAAACCCTGAACCCTTAACCCTGGGATCCTTATACACCTACTATATACCCTTTCTGTATAAGGGCTACTAGAAAGGCCTAAGCGTCCGTAGTAGGGGCCCCTATTTCCCTTTTAGGGTTTAGGGTTTTAGGGTTCAGGGTTTTAGGGTTTAGGGTTTAGGGTTTAGGGTTTCGGGTTTAGGGATTAGAGTTTAGGGTTTAGGGTTTAGGGTTTAGAGTTTAGGGTTTAAACCCTAACCTTAGATGCTTGAAAGCTGGAAGCTCCTATGAGGCTGCAGCGACGGGTTTTGCACAGGTTCCAGGATCATTGCGGTTTTGTGCAAAGGTCTTGGGGATGGTGGTTTCCTACTACAGTATGGGGCTAAGGGTTTGGGGTGTGCAAATGTATCGTAGCAATCTATGGCTCACTGTAAGATGGGCTTCGTTTCAGGGGGTTTTATCTTTTCGATGCTGTAAGGATTCCGGGTAGAACCAATTTCGTCTTGTTGGCATCGCTGCCGTAGCAGTTGAGTATACCAGTCTCATCTCTGGCGTGTTCCAAGGTGATCGGACTCAAGGTGCCCGCAGTGCCTCAACTACTCGCAGGCATTGCATGAAAGTCCTCCAAGCCGGAAGCCTGCCAGCCGAAGAACCCAGCCACGCAGTCCGCGATTTTGTTAGCTCGCGTCCTTGGAGCTGTCAGTTGTGCTTGCTGCTGCTAATGCATGTATATGGAAAGCTTCGACCCTCGTGCACCTTGTCGGGCTCGATGGGATCACAAGGCTGCATCAGGATGGCCGTTGGCAGCGAACAGTGCACCACAAGCCCTCCACGATCAGCAGCCTCAGGCAGGCACCCACGAGAATGCGATGCGATGCCACGATGGGACGGAACCGAAATTGTGCGTCTTCGTGGGTCGCGATGGGTCCCAAAGGACGTAGGAGTGACAGGGCCTGCATCTGCAAAGGGAAGCTCTGATCTTCGACTACATACGGTTTTCCTGATGCAGGAGCCCAAACTCCGAAAGCCACACCCTACTAGCCCTAAACCCTCCTAAACCCTAAACCCTAAACCCTAAACCCTAAACCCTAAGCCCTAATAGCCTAAACCCTAAACCGTTGTGAGAACGATACCCATGAGCCCTGGCCGCCAAGCTCTCAACGCGATTGTGCCGAAGGTGATAGCAGACCGGGGTTTATAGTTAGGGTTTAGGGTTTAGGGTTTAGGGTTTAGGGTTTAGGGTTTAGGGTTTAAGGTTTAGGGTTTTATGGAGGGTATATGGGGCTTTGGGGCTTTAGGGTTTACTTGCCAGTCGCCTCATCCTCTAAGCATAAAGCTAAGGTCAGTATGAGAGCTTTAACATAATCCCACAAGACCCAAAAGAACCTAGTTCCACTTATCCTTGGAGGATGCCCCTGAACCTCAAACGCAAACACAAAACCCTGTACCACCCTACAGCGAAGAATCTCAACATTAAGTCCCTAAACCCTAAACCCTAAAACCCTAAACCCTAGACCCTGAACCCTAAACCGTTATGCCTATACTGAACCTGGCACCCTTGCCATGAATATTACATTGTGCCTGTCTGTTAAGGATTATGGTTTAGGGTTTAGGGTTTAGGGTTTAGGTTCTAAGGTTTAGGGTTTAGGGTTTAAGGTTTAGGGTTTAGGGTTATCCAAACGTTCGAAACTATATCCAAGTACCCCGAAGATGCCCCAAGAGTCATGAAAGTTCATAAAGCCCCAACCCACATATCTCACAACCTACCCCAAAGAATCACACTCTGCCGTGGAACCCTCTGCTAAACGGATGTGTCTTACTTGGAGCCTGCTTAATTAATCCCCTGACCTGTTAGACAAACCCTACACCCTCGAACTCTTGGACAACCCTGGCGCAGAAAGTTCTTGCAGTATGTTTGGGAACCATGTGCAAATGTGTGTGTGTGTATGTATGCATGTATGTATGTATGTATGTATGTATGTATGTATGTGTATATATATATATATGCATACATATGTATACGTCTAAAGAAATACCGAATTCCTACGAAACTATCTCATAGATATCCTATAGAAACCCTTTCTTACAGACCCTATGAAAAGAGACTCTTGGCCGCTGTCACAGCCTGCAACGACCAAGGAGAAGGGCTGTGCGGACACTGCGGACACCTGTCATTGCCATCTGTACTTGGAGGGTCGGGGGACTTCGTAAATGGTTATTTTATAGACTTATAAGTACTATAACCCAAATTAGGGTCTCTCTTAGGGTACTTATAAGTCTACTTATTACCTACTTACTAAGTCTCCCGACCCTCCAAGTAGGGTTTACCTCAAGCTACTAAAGCCCTAAAGCCCCAGAGTCTAGAGGAGCGTCGAGGGCTCTAGGGTCAGTTAGCTTCGAGGATTTAGGGTTTAGGTTGGTTGGTTTAGGGTTTAAGGTTTAAGGTTTAGGGCTTAAGGTTTAAGGATTAGGGTTTAAGGTTTAGGGTTTAGTTGAGGCTTATTGGCACGCTTGGGGCAGGAGTTGACAGCTCATGGGCGCTCACATGTCACCTGAGCCGATGCACACTCTAAACCCGCAGCCCCCCTACAGTAGAAGCCCGAAAGTTGGTAACCCAATGGCGTCAATCCTTCAGAGTAACGTCAAGGGAATCACAGCAGTATTCGTCCTTGATCCGGTTTCCAACTTTTCGGGGATTACAAAAAACACTAAACCCTAAACCTCTAAACCTTCAATCCCCATCGGAACCCTTACCCTAAGGCTCAACATAGCCCAAAAGCCTCATAAAGATTATGGTCTTTGGGCCCCGAAGCCCTAAACCCTAAAAAACTCAAAGCCCCAGGACCACAAACCCCAGCAGCCTGGGTTCCAAGCCCTAAACCCTAAACCCTAAACCCTAAACCCTAAATCCTAAACCCTAAACACTAAACCCTAAGCCCTTCAGGCCTCGACCTCCAACCTTCCCTAGTTTCTGTAGGGGCCTTAAGGATTAGAACAGGG
>CAJNDV010035027.1:5839-22006 GCA_905221635.1 Symbiodinium sp. CCMP2456 | reverse complement strand
CCCTAAACCTAAACCCCAAACCCGTAGGGTTTGGTGTTCCTGATGCTATCTGTAGGATCCAGGGTGCCGGCTTGCGAAGATCGGAGACTGGTGGCTGGGAAGCACCTACTTCCAGGTTCTCCAGTAGTGCCCTTTTGCCATGGGTTCCCTTGTCAAGCTTAGGGTTCAGGGTTTAGGGNNGTTTAGGGTTTAGGGTCTATAGGGGACTCTGATGATTCAGGCGCGACTGAGGAACCTAAACTTGCAGGATCATGGGACTTCGTATGTCGAGTACATGTGGGGCTGCAGGTGATGTGGTGAGGTACAAACTTACTACAAGCTCCTTGCTGAGATCTCAGAATACTCATGGAACCCACAGGGTGCAGGGTTTAGGGTTTAGGGTCACCTTTCAAACGAACGCACCAAGCCTCATCCCTTGAATCCGCCGTCCGTTCCTCGAGCCACGGCGGTGTCGGATCCCACGCAGGGGGACAGCAAGACCCTATCGGGACTGTTTGCAGCCTGAAGCATATCTACCCGCAGCTCATCTCACCAGCATGCTTTTATGGTTCCGTACTATGAAGCGAGGCCCCTAATCTCATGCACCCTTAAAGCCTTTCGGTCTTGCGGGCTTAGGGTTTAGGGTTTAGGGTTTAGGGTTTAGGGGTTAGAGCAGAGCAGCTGTACATGGTTGAGCCGTCGGAGGCCCCACGGCTGTTCCATCAGGCCCTGCCGTGCCCGGTGAGATATGGCGTAGCAGCTTAGGGTTTAGGGTCATTCAGACGGGCTAGGGTTTCAGGTTTAGGGTTTAAGGGTTTAGGGTTTAGGGTTTATAAGGCTTAGGGTTTAGGGTTGAAGGTTTAGGGTTTAGGGTCATTTAGACGGGTTAGTCGGGGTTTAGGGATCAGGGCCTCTGCCTCTCACCGTCTCTCTCTCTCTCTCTCTCCCTCTCTCCCTTCGCACTCGCTCTCACGCTCAGCCCGTCCTGCAATTCAACCCCGTCACGGTTTAGGGTTTAGGGTTTAGGGTTTAGGGTTTAGGGTTTCGAGGTTAGGGTCTAGGGTTTAGGGTTTAGAGTTTAGGGTTAGCCGCATCCATCCCAATCCTAGATTCAGCCCTCCAGGTCTGCAACCAAAGCCCCTATCTAGTAGTAGTATTCTTAGGGGTACCCCTTGGGACCTTATTGAGAGGGTCTATATCCCCAAACCCTAAACCCTAAACCCTAAACCCTAAACCCTAAACCCTAAACCCTAAACCCTTATTGAGAGGGTCTATATCCCCAAGGGTCCCCCTAATCCCAGCTCCCACTATCAGACTTCTCAAGGCCAAAGGGTCAGGATCCCCAATACCTTTAATCAGGGCTTAGGGTTTAGGGTTTAGGGTTTAGGGTTTAGGGTTTAGGGTTTAGGGTTTAGGGTTTAGGGTTTAGGAACTTTAATCCTTAATGCCGAACCCCCACCCTAAGCAAAGAAACCTGAATTGCGAGTTTGAACCCCCCAAGACCCCGAAGCCCAAAACCCTAGACCCTAACCCCAAGGGTCCAAAGGACCCAATAATCAGGTACGTAGGTTTCGGATCGTAGTTTATGTAGGCTACTATTTGGCAGAGTATATGATTATTAGGTACTTGGACCCTTAGGGTAAAGCCTAAACCCTGAACCACGAAACCACACCAAAGATCCGAAGACTATGTACGAAGTCCTCGATCGGATCTGCCCAGGACACACCTTGACGGACCCTAAACCCTAAACCCTCACATTGGGGGTCATTTAGGGTGCACGGTTGCAGGTCAGGATTATGGGCCTTTAGTTTAGGGATTATTGTGTTTAGGGTTTAGGACTTAGGGTGATTATAGGGCCTAAGGGTCACAGGAATTAGCACCAGTACGCCCTTATCGTCACGACTACTCTGCTTCAACAGTATAATGCAACCCCAGGGAACCCCAAACCTAATTCTTGCTTTTCAGGCCTTTATATTCGATACTGTGCGAGTGTGGATGCATTGCTAGGACTGACCACGACGGTTTTCGGCTTTAAGGCCTTGAGTCATAGATGCGTGCGCAGATAAAACATGGTCTGCCATTGAGTTCTTCATTCAGTTGGTAGCGGAGCCGGTGGATCTGGCTATGGCTGCGCCCGAGAACGTCCCGGACCCTTGGCTCCATGGAGATCCTTGGTCGTCATATGCGAGGAACGCTCAAAGGCGCGGCCGGACCTTTCGCCCTGGTGGCGCTGACGCTTTGCGGGATGGAAATCGTAATGCTGCTCTCCGTGATGATTTTCAAGGAGGCCTCGCTGGACCTTCGCTGAATCCTCAAGGGATGTCAGCTCAGCTGGCTGCCTCCTCGTCCGGCTGGCCGTCGGCCCAGACTTCTCAAGGAAGTCAATGGCCTGGCGCCGACACGCCTCCGTGGGAGGCGATGCTCTTTGGCAATGGGTTGGCAGGAAGGCCCTGTCTGGCTACGGCACCGAACTCAGTGCCTAGTGGAGCAGTGGGCCAGGCAAACCCGACATTTGGGAACTGGACGCCTTTGTGGATGCCGCAGGCTCCCCAAGGAAAGGGCGGCATGCCAACTCCGGCTTTTGGGTCTACATCCTCGTTTCCATCACCAAGCTTCGCGCCACAAAGACCATTCGCGTCACCTACGACATTCGCGTCGTCGCCTACTCCGGCTTTCGCGTCTTCTATGCCAATTCCGACTGCCGCGGCGGCCTCTTCATGTCTGGATGGACACGGTCTAGGACAACCCTCGCCGTCGAGTCCAACTAAGGTTCACTCAGCGTTCGAGATGCTGGGAATGCGGGCCCCAGGCAACTCTGGAAAGCCTTTGGACCAAGGCGAGCGCTTTATCCAGGCCATCACCGGCGAGAAACGGAACATCCCAACATGGTCAGGCCAACCGGCATCGCTACGCAGTTGGTTAAAGCTCCTGGCAGTTTGGGAGAGTGAAACCACCCTTCCGAAAGACAAGTGGGGGTTGAGGTTGTTTCAGAGCTTCGCCGAGAACTCCCAGCCCCGGAAGATTGCCGATCAGATTCCAATGCATGAGCTGCTAAGCGAGCTCGGATACGGATTGATACTCACGCAGTTGCTTGCCAAATACAAGCCCTTCCTGGACATTGCTGGCCCAGCAGCAATAGACCGCTTCCTGTACACAGGAGAACGACACAAGAATGAGTCGTTTGCCGCTTTCCTGGCAGCCAAGGAGGTCGCCAGGCAAGACATGGAGCTTCATCTTCAAGAAAGGCTGTCTGAGAAGGTGGCAGGGAGAGTTCTGTTGAGGCAGGCAAACTTGAGTGACTTTCAACGGGAATTACTTGCACTCAAGGATCAATCCCAGCTCCTGACATTCGATCAAGTCGCGGCGCTCTTGCGGCCCTTGGATCGTCCGGAGCTGTTGGCCCAGGCAGCCGGCACAGAACTTGGCACCGCTGGGGCAAAACACTTCCCGGTGGTGACGGACGGCAATCCCGAGGATGAGGAAGAGGACGAGGAGCAATTCCTTCAGGAAGAGGAAGAGGAGGAGTCGGACAGCTTGCACGACGACGAGCTCTACTTTGAGGACAGAGAATACAACGAGGACGAGGCTCTGTTCATCAGTGCCTACCACAGTGCCTATGCCGACATCCGGAAGGACTTGAAGGATCGCAAGAAAGAGCGCGGCTTTGTTCGTCATCGAGCCTCTGCCTCCCAGGGAGGTAAAGGTCGGGGCAAAGGGCGTCGGCAAGACCGTGGCCGTCCTCGCGATCGTGCTCCTCCTCGTCGCTCCACTTTTAACAAGGTGGATCCCAAGCTCATCAAGGGGAGTGGCACGGATCTACAGGCTCGAGTTCGCTGCTTTAACTGTCAAGAGCTGGGGCATTATGCGAAGGACTGCCCCTTAAAAGGGTCTGGCAAGGGTTCTACGCCATCCTCAGCTGGACCCAAACGAGCTGCCTTCGTAGTGTGTCATGGGTCGCCCGCAGCCACCCAGGTTATGGCAGTCTTTCACCAGCCGCAACCGCCCAGCATGGATCACTTGCAGATCTTCGCGGGCATCAGAGTCAGTGGATCGCAGGCCCTCGTCGACACCGCCGCGGAGGATGCAGTGATTGGCAGCATTGCGGCGGATCATCTTCAGCAAGAACTTCGACGTTGGGGCCTCCGCTGCCTCCCAGTTTCGCAGGATCAGCCGATTCCATGTGCAGGCATTGGCGGCTCGGCCAAAGTGTGTGCCATCCTGGATGTGCCAACTTGTGTGGCGGGCATTCTCGGTGTGGTTCGCTTTTCTGTGGTGGAAGACTCGGCAAGTTTCCAGACGCCGCCGCTTCTTCCCATCTCCTACTTAGAAGCGATTCACTCGATTCTGGATTTGGGCAAGAACCGACTGTATACGCCCGATGGCCATGAGTCTCCTATGGTTCGGCTCCCGTCTGGGCACAGGGCCATCAACGTCCTTGATTTTGATCAGACGCCCTGGGAGCTGCCCGCGAGCTTTCGTGGTCCCTCTGGCGTGGACCCATTCGCGCTGCCCGCTTCCTCGGCCACTTCTTCTTGGGGGGGTGTGGCAGCTGCAACGGTGACTAGGTTGACCTCGGAGGCGGCAGCTACGATTTCGCCTTCTGTGTGGTCGCCTTCAGCAAAGACAGCTACGATGACTTCATTGCCCGTGTCGTCGCCTTCAGCAGAGACAGCTACGACTTCATTGCCAGTGTCGTCGCCTTCAGCAGAGACAGCTACGACTTCATTGCCAGTGTCGTCGCCTTCAGTAGAGACAGCTACGACTTCATCGCCTTCTACGATCGCCTTGGTGGGAGAACGAGGTGAGTCTGGGTGCTCCTCAGAAGTCGAGCGCCTAGCTTGGCAGTATCTACAGAGTCAGGACTTTTTCTATGAGGCCTTGGAGGACGTGATCAATCACATGCCCTTTCGAAAGATGAACAACCGGAAGGGTACCATGGCTGGAAAGTCGAGGTCTGCTACCACTTGGGCGTTCGGGTTGTATGTGAGGGGTCCCTTTTCGGGCATCACCAAGGTGAGTCACCAGTATGGGAACGTGACCGCGTATGGCAATGCGTGGCTCTCGGACAAGTTTCCGCAGGCGTCCTGGACCTCTTGGAACATCAACGTTAACATGGTAGCCAAACTGCATGTTGACAGCCAGAACGCCAAGTCCACCCTGAATCACACCGTGTCCATGGGTAGCTTTCAACGAGGAGAGCTGTGGTTGGAGGCAGAGGACCCTCCGATTGGAGAAGTTCATCTGAAGTGGAAAAAAGGGAAGCGTGTTCAAGGGACTTTGATCAACACGTACCACAACCCCACGTCGTTCAGCCCTCATCGTTATCATGGCACAAACCCCTGGACAGGCTCTCGAATCTCGGTAACTGCCTTTACCACCAGGAATGTGACGAATGTGAGCCAGGAACATCAACAACAGCTAGCAGCCCTTGGTTTCCCAATTCCGTCCGTTACACAAAGCTTCATGATGCACAGTCTGGACTCCGACTCAGAAGAGGACATGATGTCTGCGGCACAGTGTGAGCGTCATTACGCTTGTGACGTGGGCCAGAATGCCAAGGTTTGCCGCTTCTCCGGTGGCGAAGTGTTCAAGCGAATGATTCAAAAGCTGCAAGTGTGGTTAGCACGCGGTCGCCCCGTCTCACCTGGAAACCCTGAGCAACATGTCGTCACTGCGGCGCCGGGTGGAGCAGATGGCTGCGGAAGAAGCTGCGGGGGTGGAGCCTCCGAAGCATCGTTCCCTGGGGACGGCCAAGTGCGAGGCAGCATGGCGTCGACTGGTGAAGGCCATGGTGTTGATGCTGGTCACCGCTCGCCAACAAATGGTCCTGGACTATCTGAATCAGAGATCTCTGGAGAACGAGCCGGAGGTCAGCCGAGCCGATCCCAACGAGTCCAAGGACAACAAGAAGAAGAAGAACTTCGACAAGTCGGTGTACATCTACCAAGCGATCGGACGACCCTTGCCCAACAGTCAAGCCCACAAGCAGTTTCCCTGCTCCACGACGGAGTGTCAACATCCGGCCGACGCTCTGAGATGCCGGGCCAATGTGCAAAGCCATTGGTGGACGCGTGTAAGGTGCGGTTTGCGCTGGGATCGGATGAAGGAGACGGCGGAGAACACGCTGCCGGCCCTGGACGCGAAGCCCACCTACGAGACGATCAACGGCCACCCCAAGAAGCTGATCAATGCCCGGGGACAGGAATTTCCACAAGTGTTGCCACCGCCAAAGGCTCGACCCCAACAGGGAGAACGAGAGGTGGTCATGGACCGCTATGGCAGGGTGAAGGTCAGGAGCTACTACGAGGAGAAGGCCATGGCGTCATCATCGACGGCAACCTCGACTACTCCGACGGCTACTTCTCGGACACCTTCAAGGACGATCGAACGTGGTGGAACTACTTCAAATGCGACGAGAAGAGCAACCTCGCCGACCCGGGCGTTGACAGGGACGGTTCCTGTTCGCGCGGCCATGAAGAGCAAGGCGGCACCCATGACGGGCTACCCGACATTCGGAACCGAGCAGAGCGAAATTCAGGAGTTCATCCTCTCGGAGGAGGAATGGTCGGATGCGGCGATGGACAACACCAACGAGCTGGACATGGACCGGCCGTGATGATCTTTGGCAAGGACCTGGAGAAGGCTTCGGGCGTGTTCTGGGGAGGCCTACGTGACCACTTGGCGCGGCGTGGTTGGCTTTGGAAAACAGCGCTTCTGATGCTGACCATGGCCCAACTTTCAACATGTGCTACGTGGCCACCAATACTGGGCGAGCCTCAACATCGCCTTGGGTGGAGCCCTTCTACCAAAACTTGGTACGACGCGGACGGTGATGGAGAACTTCAACCAGCAGATGGCCGCTGGTGCTATGTGTTCACGAAGCACCTACGCTACGACGGGTGGGTTGCCGACAACACCGGCCACTTCGAGTCCATGAACAAGGAAGTTCGCATCTACTTGGAGAAGCGTCTACATCAACAACTGGGCTCAACTGCGGAGGTCTTCTCCCCTCCGAGAATGGTCAAGCGAGCACAACAGCACGGCTTCCGGCCGGGTTACGCTGTGGATCTGGTGACCGGCTGGGACTTCAACCGTCCTTCACATCAAGCAGAAGCACTTCGAGTGGTGGGACAACACAAACCCAGCTTGGTCGTCTTGAGCCCGCCTTGCGCGGCTTTCTCTCCACTGCGAGATCCTCCAGAATGCAAGAGAGACAAGGTCACTGTGAAGAAAGAACAAGCTGAGGGACAACGCCACGTAAACTTTGCAGTGCAGTTAGCCATCATCCAGGACGATGCAGGACGAGGATTTGTGTTTGAGCACCCCATGCATGCTTGGAGTTGGCGTCTCCCCTCGCTTCAACGACTAGCAGCAAAGCCCGGAGTCCACCAAGTTCGACTGGATATGTGCAGGTTTGAATTGCGGCCCTCCACAACTGGAGACCCAGTCCTGAAGCCCACTGCGCTGCTCACCAATGTACCCGCCTTGGCTAAGTCATTGGCAAGACGTTGTGATGGTCACCACCGGCATCTTCCGCTGCTCAATGGCACCGCCCGTGATGCGGCGATCTACACGGTGCCCTTTGTGGATGCCATCCTTCGCGGCATGCGAAAGCATCTGATTCAAGTTCACTTTCCGGTCTTCCATATGGAAGACACTTGGTGTTGGCGACATGGAGATCTATGTTGTCGTCATTTTCGGCCCCGCCAAACCCTGGCAGTGCCCTCAGAGTCTTCGTTTGATTTGTCCGGGCTCACCTTCACAGGCAAGCGCTGCACAGTGCTCATGTTCGTCAATGGACGGGAACAATACTTGGAGGATGACTTCAAAAGTTCTCCGACAACCTGGAAGGATGAGAGCCCGTGGACAGGTTTCACCTATTTTCAAATGGTTCAGCCGGTGATACTTCCTCAAGCTCTTCAAGATTGGGCCTCTCACGTGGCCAAAGCATCCTCTCATTGCTTGCACGCTTACGTGCAAGACGAAGCGGCCTTTCAATCAGAGTGGAGCCTCTTGTTTCCGACCCGTAGCATTTTGGGAGGCAGACAACCACATGCTGCATCCCCAGTGCCAGATGAGGCAAACCAAGCTTTCGACCTCGATGAGGCGGAGCAGCAATTACCTGGCGGCCCGGAACCAACGGCCCACACCCAAGCTGCACGCAAGGCCGCTCAACGGGGAAAGGATGAGGATGATGAGGCTAAAGTGATGAGGGAACTTCGAGAGATCCCGATCGACCCCGAGGTCGCTGATGTGGATGGCTATGGATATCGCGAAGGTGCTCCCCACCTGGCACCGGACTTACGACGAGAACTTTATAGGGTGCATCGCAACCTTGGACATCCAGATCAGCCTACCTTTTTGAGAGCGCTTCGACATGCCGGCGCAAAGCCTGAGGTTCTGGAGTTTGCTAAGAAAGGCTTCAAATGCCCCATATGTGCTCGGCGACAACGACCGTCCTTACAAAGACCGGCCCACCTACAGCACCGGATGCCCTTCAACGAGGTCGTGGGCTCGACTTGATCTTTGTCCGTCGTCGTCCGCTACTCAATTGCTTGTGTTGGGGAACCTCGCTACAGTGGGTGGAAACCCTTCAAAACAAGACCGCTGGAGAAGTGTGCCGAGCATTCATGGCCTCCTGGGTGGCACGCTATGGAGCACCTCGACTGGTCGTGGCGGATCGAGGAACAGAGTTCACAGGTGCCCCCTTTCCCGAGGTCCTGGGCGAGAATGGAATCATCCTTCACCTCATCAGTGCTCGGGCTCCATGGGAGAACAGTCGCACAGAGCGAGCTGGCGGCTGGTTCAAGGCCAAGCTTGAAGACGTGGTGGACGAGACTTCGGCAGTGAGCGAAGAAGAATTCCAAATCGCCATTGCGGAAACCGTGATGGCACACAACCAACACTACGACCGTTCGGGCTTTACCCCAAACCAGCGCGTCTTCGGTTCTTCGTTGAGACTGCCCTCCTCACTGGCGAGCGACGACTACATCGACGCAGAGCTTCGCGGACAACACCCGCAGACGGACTTCATGAAGCGCACGCTGGAGATCCGCGAGGCCGCCCAACATGCGTGGATTCGTCAACAAGATAACCAGGCCATCCGGAAAGCACTCAACTCCAACACCCGTACCTCCGACGAGAAGAACTTCGAGTCGGGAGAGGTCGTCTATGTTTTCCGGGACACCTCCGATTACAAAAAAATGGGTTGGACCTGGCATCGTCATCGCGCAGGCTAAGAACGAGAGATCACTTTGGGTGAGTCTTAGAGGTTTCTTGGTCAAAGCAGCCAAAGAGCAGGTGAGGAAGGCCACGGCGGAGGAACATCTCGGCGTGGAACTCGTCAAGGTCCTGTCTCAGGAGATGCTGGAGAACTTGGAAACGGGCAAGGTCCGGAATTACCAGGACCTCGAGGCAGAGTTCGATGCGGAAGCCCTGGCAAAGTACGTTCGTGAAAACGAAGATGGAAGCTCGGAGTACGCCCCGAGTGTGCCAGAGGAGCCCGGACCTCCATCCAACCTCCCGCGCCCGGGAATTCTATCTCCATCGACCAGGAACCTGAAGATAGAGTCTCTGAAGTTCCCGACGCGGAGATGCCGCCGGTTCAAGAAGTTCAAGACGAGCAGGTGCTGATGGAAGACGATCTTGTGGACGAGGCCAGCACCCGTCTCCCCTCGGCATCGCCGGAGAGCTCTAGGCCGTCCCGTCCGCCTTCGGCATCGCCCTCGACTACTATCACTCCGAGGCGAACTTCTCCGATTCAAGTGGATGAAGGCACTGGTGGCTGGACTCCATTTGGTCCGGCAAGGCCCTTTCCAGAAAGGCCGGCCCCATATCCATGGCCAGCCCCCGAGAGGCAATCCCACTACATGGAACTCACGGCCGATGGGCAAGAGGAGAATGTGGGAGCCAAGTGGTGGCGAAACAAGACCTATGATCGATGGGAACCGGCAGCCGCGGGGAAGCAAACCTTTGCGTCCTCCCAAGCTTCGGCATTCTTCAACGCAAAGGACAAGCGCTTCTACTTGACCAAGCAGAAACTCTCACCAGGACAGGTCGAGTTCCGCAACCTGGACAAGGCCGAAAAGGATGTTTTCCGTAAGGCCAGAGCCAATGAGGTGCAATCCTTGATCGACATGGGAGCCACCCGGACACTGACCCTCGAAGAGTCTGAGCAGGAGAACCCCCGTCACGTCCTAAACTCCAAGTACGTCGATCGATATAAGCCAAAAGAAGAGTTCCAGGTGATCCCCGACGACTTCGACGCCAACCGAGACGTGGCAACCGTGACCGCCGAGTATGCCCCGAAATCACGGTGGACAGTAGTCGGCTGGCAAGATCCTCACATCCACGAGATTGAGAGGTCAGCTCCGACGCCATTTACAACGTCTCTGTATCTCTTCTTCCAGCTCTCGGCCAGCCGCCGCTGGCACGCGTTTGCCCGTGATGCCAAAACCGCGTTCCTGCAATCCAGGCCCACCTCGCGCAAGCAAAAGTTGGCATGCCGTATGCCAACGGATGAAGCCTTCGAAGGTTACGACCCCAGGCAGTTAATACTTTTGGAAACGGAAGTTTACGGCCTGGTGAGTGGCCCGGCTTGGTGGCGCCGCAGCTTGTTGGAAATCATGGTGAAAGAGCTTGGCTACAGGGTCAACGTGTACGACCGCTGCGTTTTGACTTTGGACAACGAAGTCGGAAATGGCAAGGAGACCCCGGACAAAACACAGGGAATCATCATCGTTGAGGTAGATGACCTGATGGAATCTGGGGGTGAGCGCCACCGTCAAAAGATGGTTCTGCTGGAAAAGCGTCTGAAGTTTGGCAAGGCTGTAAAGCTAGCCGACCATCCAGAAGGAGCGGCCTACGCGGGGCGCCGGATTACTCAGGACGCCCGAACCTTCGCCTTCCGCTACACGATGACCGACTACATCCAGAACCGCCTCAAGAAGGTGATCTTTGAGCGGAAGATTCTCAAGAAGGACGCTGCCACCGTAGCACTCAACGCCGCCGAGGAGAGTCAACTTCGAGGAGTGCTTGCGGCTATCAATTGGGTGGCGCGCGAAGGCCGACCGGATGTGTCTGCCGCTGCCTCAATGCTGGCGAGTAGGTTTCCTAACCCGACGGCAGATGTCGCGTTCGAGGCCAACGGCGTCGTCGACCACCTGAAGGCCCACCACGTCGCCGTGCACATCCACAGCCTGCCCGAGAACCTGATTCGGCACGTGATCATCAGTGATTCAAGTGGGGACTCCAAGGGACAGACGAAGCCACAACACGGCTGGATCCAAGGCATGACAACGCCCAAGCTAAACCAGGGTGAAGAATCACCGGTGAGCATCATTGGATGGTGCTCTCGTCGTCTACGCCGCAAAGCGGGATCCTCGCTTCTATGCGAATCGATCGCTACCTCGACGGCTTCCGCAGCCCTCGAGAAACAAGTGGCAATGTGGCAAAGCATGACTACCTCCAGGTTTGATCCACGCAGTCTGGCGATTGACATCGAGATCAGCATGGGTCTCAGAGGATCTGCCACTGTGATCGCGTCAGAGGGCCAGCTGTACTCGGACCCCCTGTGCATCGTGCTGGTGGACGCCAAGTCCCTCTTTGACGCGGCGAGTACTGAGCAAGCAAGGGGCGAGGACGATCGTTCTGCATTGGAAATAGCTATTATACAGGAATCCCTAGCAAAGGTTTCCGGGCGCATGCGTTGGATCCCCCACAACTTTAACCCAGCTGACGGCCTTACTAAAATCGAGCATGCCCATATGGAACCCTTGATGAAATTGTTGAAGACCGGCAAGCTCAAAATCGAGGAGGAAGCCGAGGTCTTAGCATCCGGCAAACAAGGGGCCAAACGGCTCAAAACGCCGGCCAAGGCCTAAACCCGAACAAAGTTTGGGAGGCTGTGCGAGTGTGGATGCATTGCTAGGACTGACCACGACGGTTTTCGGCTTTAAGGCCTTGAGTCATAGATGCGTGCGCAGATAAAACATGGTCTGCCATTGAGTTCTTCATTCAATACATTGGGGAGCCCGAGGGAAGACAACTTCGCGGGAAGCCTGTGCTATCAGGCTCTTGCGAGAGTCTCTTATTGGGACCTCAAGCCTAGTTTTGCTTACTAGACTGTAATTTTGCACATCCACCCGCCACCGCAACCCTAAACCCTAAACCCAAAACCCAAACAAATAAAACCTGAGCCCCAAACGCGAAATCCTAATCCCTGACCCGAAATCCTCTTGGATAAATCGCCGACCCTGAACCCCAAAACCTCGAAGACTCTCATCGATCACTTCGGACTCATGGGGGCGGTTTAGGGTAAGAGGGTAAAACCTACTAATAATAGAGGATCGGAATAATTACTAGCAGTATCCCATTGTAATTATCGTACTATTTGGGGGCTTAAAAAGAGAGACCAGTTAGAACTACCCTTAAAACCGTACTAAGAACATCCCCAATAGCTCCCAAGCGATTTCAGAGCAGGCCTTCTGCTGGAAACCCAGAACGGAAGGCTCGCGGAACGCCGGCTTTAGGTTTTAGGGTTACATAGGGTTTAGGACGTTGAAAATCGTTGAAAGCATTCTTTCTTCCGGAGTTCCCAATGGTTCTGCCTAATACTGCTGCCTTGAAACAGTGAACCCTAACCCAAACTCTTTCAGCACATTTTTCTTTGTATGTAGCACGGCGTGGCGACGATGTGACGATTACGTGGCGATGTGCAACACGATGCAAGGTCGCTGCAAGGACGACGCGACTACTCGACTACGAGACGACGACGACGACGACGACGGCAGATCAACGACGGTACGACGACGAATGCGATTTCATGCGTTTGACTTCGAATGAATCCGATCTCCGGCGGCATGCACGTATATACATGCTGACATACATACATACATACATACATACATACATACATACACATATACATACATACATACATACATACATACATACATACATACATACAGTTACATACATACAGTTACATACATACATACAGTTACATACATACATACAAACATACATACATACATACATACATACATACATACATTCTTACATACTTACATGCTTACATACTTACTTACATACATACATACAAATATACATACATACTTACTTACATACTTACATACTTACATATTTACATACTTACATGCGTACATGCATGTATGCATACATGCGTGCATGCATGCATGCATTCATGAATGCATGCATACATACCTACATACATACGTGCATGCACACATGCACCTTACTGATTTCTTCCTTCGTCCGAAAGCGCCAGGCCACCCCCTGGATCCTTGCAACCACCAAGCTCGAATTGCCTTGAACACACCACAAGTTCGAATTTTCTTGTTGGGGGTTAGGGTTCGTTAGGGTTTAGGTTTTAGGGTTTAGGGGTCGTTAGGGTTTAGGGTTTAGGGGTTTAGGGCTGGAAGGGAGCAGGAAAGCAGTGTCTTGAGAGGTGCGTCTCGATCCTGTCCGTGCTCGTAGCTGCACCTCAGGACTGGGTGCACGCTGCGAAGCAAAGTTTAGAGGCCTGAAGCCGCAATTTAGGGGCCTTAATAATTAGAATAGGACCCCCCAACACCCTATTCTAATGACTAACGCCCCTACATTAACCCTAAACCCGACACCCCAGACCCTAGTATTAAGCGTTGTCTGTGGTTCGTGCTGGGAAATCAGAGTTTTGTCGTGTCTTTGGGACATGTGGTGGAATCGGGCTTTTTGCCTTACTCTGAATCCGAAACCCGAAACCCAGGCCCACATGCCCAACGCACTCCTTATTGTCCTTACTGCTCAAGGGACCAGAGTTTCAAGGCCCAAAAGCCTTCATCTAGCTATTTGTCCTTAATATAGGCGCCTTAGTAATTAGAATAGGGCTTTGGGGTTCATTACGTATACCATAATCATAAAAAGGAACCCCCAAAACCTTATTCTAATTATTACTTCCCCTACATCAGAGCCCGAAGCCTGCATCTGCCCCAACACTAACTTCCCAACAACGCCAGGCCATTAGAACTTAAAATTTGGACCCTGAACCCTTAAGCCCTGAACCCTAAAGGCCCTAAACCCTAAAGGCCCTGAACCCTAAGCGCTGAACCCTGAACCCTTAACCCAAAGCCCTAAGCCCTAAGCCCTAAACCCTAAACCCTAAGCCCTGACTAAGCCTTAAGCCCTAGCCCACATGCCCTGAACACTGAATCCGAAGCACCCTCAACACATGTATGAAGCCTTCGAATCTCTTCATGTTGGAGACCGATTCGTAACCCTACATTCTCTGCCATAATAATCTTCTTATCATTATTATTGATATGCTTGTAGACCCTAAACCCTAAGCCGTAAGCCCTAAACCCTAAACCCCACACCCTAAAGGATGGAAGGCGATGAAACCATCATCACCGACCTGGCAAAGTGCGAGAACATTGTGACGCTTGGATTCCGGAAGTTTGGGGGTTAGAGGGTTCAGGGTTTAGTTGGAGTTTAGGGTTTAGGGTTTAGAGTTTAGGGTTTAGGGTTTAGGGTTTAGGGTTTGGGGTTTAGGGTTTAGGGTTTAGGGTTTAGGGTTTAGTTGGAGTTTAGGGTTTAGGGCCTAGGGTTCAGGTTTTAGTTGGGGTTTAGGGCTTAGGTTCTAGGGTTTCGGTTTCAGGGTTGCTGTTCTGGGGTTTAGGGTTTAGGCTTCAGGGCTTAGGTCGTAGGTGCTGAGGGCTTAGGATTCAGGGTTCAGGATTTAGGGTTGAGGGATGAAGCGGTGATATTCCCCAAAACCCAACTCAAGATATGAAGGCCGCTACATGTATATATATATATATATAGATACATGTGTATGTGCATATATATATATATGTATATGTATATATATATATATATATATATGAGAGTTTGGGGTTTAGCGCGTCGGATTCAGAGTGCCAAGGGCTCGGGAATTTGAGTGCAGGGTTTAGTAGCGTTGTGGACTCCGACAAAGCCTTTGCATGCAAGCTTCCCGGATGACGAACCCCAATGTCGAATCCCTATTCGAATTGCAAGTCGCACAATCAAAAGCAACAGCGGCTGCACCCCCACACCTTATTACCCTGAACCCTGAACCCTAAACCCTGGCTAGACAGAATGTGGATGTGCACTGCTCCAAGCTTCTGCAAGCTGAGTAGAAAGGATAAGGCTCTTGAGGAGTTTGTATATATGTTTTTTTGGTGTATGATGTCTTCTTGTGGGACCTCCGGCAAATATAGTTGCTTGCTGTCTACGGGAGTAGAGCCGGTTTTTGCTTACTCAAGAAGTCCGATGAGATTTCAGGCCGAAGAATAAGGTGACGAACAGTTCGGCTTAAGAGTTCAAGGGAGTGTTGCGCACTCTAGAGACGACCATGCTCCTCAGACGCCGAGGGGCCATTATATCCTAAACCCTGAACACCACACTCCAGAACCCTCAGCCGAAACTCAAACAGAAGGGCGGCTCCAACTCTAAGCCCTTTTCCAGTCTCTCCTAAACACCAGCTCGCTCCAAAACCCTGGACCATAATCCGCTTCATCTTATGTGGAACCCTAAACCCTAAACCCTGCTACTGACAAAACTCTGAGGGCAGTCCATGCCTTGCCTCGACCTCGGTGTCTCTTATTCGGGAGAGGGGAGAAGATCTTTAGTAGTAGGCCCCACTTTCCACGTTAAATTCAGAGAGGTGAGGTTACATAAAGGGGCTTTTGGGAATGTTCCAGGGTTTAGGGTTTAGGGTTTAGGGAGGTTAAGTAAAGGGGCTTTTGGGAATGTTCCGGGTTGGAGTAGGATCGCACATCCGAAGGCTACCTGCACGCAGTGACAAGAGTTGTTCGCACTTAGGGATCCCTCTGCCCAAAGCCCCCAACAGTATCCCCACCTAAACTCAAGACCCCAAACCCTAAACCCGAAATCCTAACCCTATGAACTCCGAAGGGCATCCCAATTTCAGGTATCCTTTGCATCTATACCTTGTAAGCCTTGCATCCGAAACTTTATCCCATTACAAAAGACGTCCTTCAAGAACGCAAAGCAAGTCTAGCTTAGGCATGTTGATCCAATGAAAGAATCCTCGGATGCGCTGAGAAAAGTGTGATATTATTATACTGCTGGCAGTGTGATGGCGCAAGTTTCAACAGCAAGCCACGAAGCTACAAACGCTCGCATCACCATCCCTAAACCCTAAACCCT
>CAJNDV010035026.1:1878-20864 GCA_905221635.1 Symbiodinium sp. CCMP2456 | reverse complement strand
AACCTTACACCCTAAAACCCTAAACCTTAAACCCTAAACCCTAATCATCATCGCCCAAGACCAGAGTCAGCCCTCGACTCCAGACCAAAAGTTCTGCAAAACTCAGCCCCAAGACCCAAATTTTCTCGTCAAGAAGTAGGGCTTAGGCTTTAGGCTTTAGGATTTAGGATTTAGGGTTTAGGGTGTTTGGGCCCTGAAAACGATTCATGAATAGGTACCTATAGGAACCTTATGGGTAAATGTAAGGTTTCCCAAAGGGGCACCTAGAACAGACTCCTTCGAACACAGCTGCAGCTCGACCATCAATCTCCCGAAACCCCTTTAGGGTTTAGGGTTTAGGGTTTAGGGTTTAGGGTTTAGGGTTTAGGGTTTAGGGTTTAGGGTTTAGGGTCTACTGCTGCACAAAACTCTGTTCAAACGAACACGCGACTGCAACACCTAATCCCTGCACACCCCCGCCGTCCCCAGCCCCCTTCAGTTCAATATTCCAGAGCTTTAAACATATACACAAAATTCGTTGAAACAAAGCCCTCAAGCCCACTGTCTCTCGACATCGACTGTGGAAGCCTGATTTGTCTAAACAGGGTTTGCAACCAACCATGTAACGTTCGCATCTTGTAAAGCAATACCATCAGCGACGACAGGAATCATACTACACTTTCCTGGAAACTTGCAGCTGATATTGATAATACAGATGCAAGGTTACTTGGGTTGTGGGTTTAAGGTTTTGGGTTGAGGATTTGGGGCAGCTAGGAACCCAAACATGCACTCGCCAAAAATCCTAAGGAGCCTTGTTTCAACTTACACCACCCCGTCATTCGCAATACCGTTACCAACAGCACCACCCGACTCCTCTAAGGCGGCAAGCCAAAAACCCGTTTCTCGGACATCCCTCGCAGAAGTAGCCAAGCCCCAAAACCCTCTACGTTTAGGGCTTAGGGTTTACCGGTTTAGGGGTTTAGGGTTTGGGGTTTGGGCCGTACGATCCGAATGAGAGATACCTGGAAATCCGAAGACCTGAGCAGTCAAACTCCTGCGCAAGCGCCATGACCGCATCGCCCTGGAGGAAACCAGGCAGTTACAAATAGGAATGCAACTAACTATCCTAAACCCAAAGCCCTAAACCCTAAACCCTAAACCCTAAACCCTAAACCCAAAGCCCTAAACCCTCAACTGCCTTGCAGTCTGGAGCTTGAAGCTTGGATTGGCTCGGATGTGGCAGCCGACGGTTTGGGGGCTTCGAGTTTAATCAAACTGAGCTGACCTGGCACGATAGTAAGTAGTAGGGTTTAGGGTTTAGGGTTTAGGGTTTAGGGTTTAGGGTTTAGGGTGTAGGGTTTTAGGGTTTAGCCATTCTCCTCCTACAGGTTACGTTCCCCTGTGTGGTGGATTTATTCATGCATGTCACAGGAAGCAAGCACCTGCAACAAAAGAGTTTCACACTTGTTTTGCTTGCGGAGTGCAGACCGAAACCCTGGCCAAAAGCCGCCGACACATGTTGTGCTACGCATACTCAGAGTTGCCATGGTCGTTGTGATTACGCTTTTGCCTGACTACACCATTACTACACAATGTGTGAGTTTCCAAAAATTAGGGTACCTTATTTTGGGTCCTTACAATAAGGGTCCTATTATTTAGGGTGCTATATCAGGGTCCCCTATTTTCAGAAACCCCCATGTTGTACCAACCACATCAATGGATCCGTATGGGGATTCGTGGATGTTACTTCCCACGCTCCTGCGATCACATGGCAGTGCTTCCATTACAAGCATCGGGCCACTGCGCTCGTGCGCCCTAAACCCTAAACGCTGAACCCTTACTTGAAGGATCAGCGGACGTGGTAAGTAGGACATGTATTGGGCGGTTCTAATTGCCCTATCGAGTGATGTACTACCCGCTTGCTCACACCTGACCCTACAGCCATATGGAGCCTTGCAGCACCCAGTTTCATTCACGCTCCAGCTAGTGTTGCTTAGTTCTTCTTATTATGGGCTGTGCGGCTGTGGGGTCGTAACCCCAAGCCCTAAAACCCTAAGAACCCTAAAAACCCTACCCTAATAAACCCTTAAACCCTAGTTTAAGACCCTAAACCCTAAAGCCCTAAACTGTTTTGTACCTACAAGACTGCTACAAGTAAGTAGGAGATCCGCTGACCCTCCAAGTCGTCGTTGGGCGCCGACCCAACACAATCCTAGGGCTCTGTCCCTACGAGGCGGACACTCTCACTCTAACAATGGGATGAAATAATCAAAGCAGGGTTTTGGCGAGGCTTGAAACTATAGCATACTATCGCAGGGTTTTGGGGTAGCTTGATACTGTAACTGCCTATACTATAGCAGGGGTTTTGGGGTAGCTTAAACCCTAAACCCTAAACCCGAAGTAGCTTGATATTATAACTGCATCCACGAACCCTCATCCAAGCTTCTATCTGGGGCTCAAGCCGTCTGGCCTTGATCTCGGGGTGACTTTCGAGTGTTTCGTGGTTGAATCGGGTTTAGGGTTTAGGGTTTAGGGTTTAGGGTTGAGGGTTTAGGAGGCTAGGTCTCAGGACTTCTAGAGTTCGGGTTGAGGGAGCGGGGGGGAGGGGAAAATTTAGTGCCTTTTGCTTTGGGGTTTAGGGTTCAGAGCTTAGGCATCGGGTTTAAGAGTGCAAAAGCAGAACTTCCTTCGTAACCCTCTGCAATGTGCTAGATGCTGGAGAGTAAATGTACACGGAAAGCTATGCGCCCCCACACCAGCTCGGAAGGTAATCTTGGCGATCTGTTCCTACCACGATTGCCACAGACCAGCTTCTGCTGAGCATCCGCCTCTGCAGTGGTATCAGAAGCCCTGGGCGTCATGAAACTGAGCAGGGTAAACATCCAAGTCCTCATCGGACCAACATGGAGGGATGCCTTCCTATCAGACTTGTGGTGCTCAGGGTTTAAGAGCTGTGTTTGAACTTAGTATGGTGGCCTTCATAATCAGAACGAGGATTCGGGGTAGGGTATGTATATTATATATATATATATGTAGAAACACATACACATAACCAGGAGCCCTAAACTAAACACTAATATTGGTAGCTACCCAGGCTCCTGCATGGATCCCCAGCAACAAGGGGCCTAAGACCCCCAAAAAGGGAGAATGGGCCCACCGGGAGACCTAAGCCCTAAACCCGATCTCATTATTGGGACCGTGGGACTCAAAGGGGCTTAGGGTTTAGGGTTTAGGGTTTAGGGTTTAGGGTTTAGGGTTTAGGGTTTAGGGTTTAGGGTTTAGGGTTTAGGGTTTAGGGTTTAGGGTTAAAGTTGCAGAGTGCTGGGTTCACAAGCACCAAAGCTGCTTAAGCTTTCAGTTCTATCGGGGATTAGATGATCACCGAAAAGACTAAAGTACACCCATTCAGCTACTTAAGGGGTCTAGGGTAGGGCTGTGTATAGCTTTCTTCCCAACAAGCCACAGAAACCTGAAAGGTTGAACTCTCACATTACGACAAAGATATGATCCCAAAAAGCTCAAAGGTTGGGCATTGGAGAACTTAGCTGTGAAGCCCATAAACCCTCTATGCAGCAAGCAAATCTAGACAGACAATCCCTGCGAAACTTCAATAAAAGCCGGTGTGCAGTTTAGGCTCATCTACCTTGGATACTTCAAAAATAACCACCCCGCAACCCTATTCTAGCCGCTAAGGCCATTATCTACCTAAACCCAAACCCTCAAACCTACACAGTACACGCTTACACCCGGAACCCGCTGGTTCCGGGTTTAGGGATTAATATGATTTCCTCATGTAAGTCCTTAAACAGGTAGGTTGCTTCGGGGATATTCTAAGGCTCGGGAGTGCCTTCCTTATTTTTTCGGGTTCCTCATGATGGCTGTACTATAATTAGAAAAAGGTCTGGGGCTACCTTACAATATAAACGTAATAAGGAACCCCAAGAATAATGTACCCCCATGTACCCCCCCCCCAACCCTATTTTAATTATTAAGGCCCCTATGTTATCAATAATTATTCTAGTGCTTGCGGGCGCCCGACACTAAATTCCCGTAATACCCCCTTTAGTCACCTTTCTAGAACCTGTATTTACGGAACCCTTAGTCTAATTCTGAAGGCCCCTGACATATCGTTCTGGGGGCTATGGGAGCCATTCTCACTTCCTCTTGGCATCCCAGGGGTCTGTGGCGATCTGAACTTTCTTGAAGACAGTGCCATTCAAGACCTGAGGGGCTTCGGTTTGGGCTCCTTTAAAAGGGGAAGCTCAGGGGAAACCTAGAAATCCTTTGTGGGGCTTAATCCCGGCTTTAGGCTTTCGGGGCAGGGTTGAGGGTTTCGGTGTTCAGGCCCAGAAGTTTTAAGGTCTTAGGGTATTCGGTGGTTAGGGTTTAAGGTGTCTGCTCCACACCTCCATGGGCAGCTGAAACTGACAGCCAGGCGGTTTAGGGCTTGGGGTTGAAAGCGTCAACCTTCTATCTTGAAGCCCGTAAAGCTAAGTCATTAGCCCCCAAAACCCCTAAACAATAAACCCTCAAAGCTACACCCGAAACTGAAGCCACGAAACCTAGGACCTAGACTCTTGAGATTGAAACCGTGAACTCCAAGCCTACAGTCGAATCCTACCTATAGTCTCCATGGTAGTTACTTTCCTGGCTGACCTAATGAGAACCTACGTAAGAAAATTTAAAGCAAAGCAAAGAACTACTTAATGGAGCCTGTAGGTAAACTCCAAACCACTAGACCCTAGACCCTGAACCCTAAACCGTAGGGGCCTTAATCACTACAATAGGGTTTTGGGGGTATATTCATACTCTAATTATAATCAGGAACACCCAAGAGAGTATAGGTAATCCCTAAGGCCCCTACATTGGAAACCCTAGAGTTAGGAGAGCAGCTACAAACACCCCACCCCCCTTTGGCACCCTCCTGCAAGCCATGAAAGCCCGAAACCCGGAGGAAAGGGGCCTTTATAATTGCAAAGAAGCTTTCGGCTGCGTAAGATTAAAGTCTTACACTTACTCCGCCAGGGAAACAGAAGGTTAAACTTCCAGATTACTACTGAATTATGAGATCCCAAGAAACTCATAGCTTGGGTGTTGGAGAACAAAGTATTAGATTATAGTTTTGTAGTATCACCTCAATGAGGAATCCTGCAGAATAGTATTACTAACCATTCCGACCTGTAGAGTGACTACAGCTGCCAAGCTGAATCTACGGTATACAATGTAAGCCCTCAACCCTCTAAACCCTAAACCCTAAACCCTAAACCCTAAACCCCTAAACCCCTAAACCCCTAAACCCTAAACCCTAAACCCTGAGCTCCGAACCTTAAAACCCCAAACCCGAAACCTCAACCGTTCAATCCGAAACCTCTGAACCCCTAAACCCTCAAACCGAAACCCCTACAAACCCTCCATCCGAAACCACTAAACTCTAAAGCCTAGACCCTAAACCCTAAACCCTAAAGCCCTAAAGCCCTAAACGGGAACTCCAAAACCTAAAGCTCCATGTACCCATATAGTATATACTTAGGCCTTAAAGTAGTCCCTATATGAGTACTTTAAGGCCTACGTATGTACTATATGGGCACATGGAGCCTTAGGGAAAATGTGAGTCTCCAGCCGCGAGAGCCTCTTCAGCCTGCAAAATGTGGGGTCACGGCCCTTCTGCTTGGAGGTTCATGGGACTTAGTAAGTATGGCTAAGGGTTGTGGTTTAGGGTTTCGGGTTTAGGGTTTAGGGTTTAGGGTTTAGGGTTTAGGGTTTAGGGTTTAGGTATGGAGGCTCATGGGACCTAGTAAGTATGGTTATTATAAGTACCTTAATTGGGGTTATAAGTAGTTATAAGTATAGCTACCCTCATAATGACCTTAGTAACTGAGTCCCATGGTCCTTTAAGTACTGCTTGTTTCAATCGGATTTTGGGAGATCCTTATGTGTAGGCGGTCATTGATGGGTGCAGTTGGGGTTTAGGGCTTCGGGGTTCAGTGTTTAGGGGTTTGAGAGTTCAGGTGCTTTTTCACAGTACCTTTTTCCTCCTTGGGGCTTCAGAGCTTAAGGATTAGGGGTTTCAGGGCTTAGGGACATTGTCAATGTCCCATACTTTGCAGGGCTCTACTTGGAGGATCATGGGAGTTAGCAAGCATGGTGAAAAGTACCTTTATTGGGGTTAGAAGTAGTCATAAGTATAGTTCCGCTAATAATAACCTCAGTTACTAAGTCCCATGATCCTTAGAGTAGGGTATGAGCCTCCAGGTTATTGTTAGGGTAACTATACTTATAACTACTTATAACCCCAATTAAGGTACTTATAAACATACTTACTAACTCCCATGATCCTCCAAGTAGGCAAGGGTTCCTTGTTTCGATTCAGGTCGCCTACACCCTCGGGCGCTTGGTTTCCGAAGGTCGGCGTCAATCGCCCATTGCTTCGGGCTTGGTGTTTAGGGTTTAGGGTTTGGGGTTTAGGGCTTAGGGTTTAGCGCTCGGAGTTTAGGGTTTAGGGCTTGGGATGTTGCACGAATATCATGTGCCTTCCTGCGCCATAGCAAGTCTGGCCCATCTTCCAAAGCCTAAGCCCTAAACCCTAAACCCACAGCTAGAAACCCCGCTTTCTTCCAAAATCCACAGGGCTCACTTAATATCAGAGGGGGCCTTCCTGTATTCATCTTAATAGGCCGTAATAGCTTAATATTAGAAGAGGGTGTTGGGGCATAGGAGACTATTTATTTCATAGTTATAACAGAACTCTTGATTGGGAATGACCTTAGTATCTCAGTATTCAGACCCCTATAGAAATCCTTGCACCCTGGGCCAGATCCCTGAACTGTAGGTCCAAGGTCTGCATATCCGGATCCCCGTCGTCCCGTAGTTTCTGAACTTCCATGTGGGATCCCATATTGAATCGTTAAACCCTTCTTAATGGACGGTGCCTGTATTCCTCAAGATTTTGCATTATATTCCTAGAGACCTAAACCCGAAGAAGGCATTACGGCCCTCAACAACAAACCTTGAACCTCAAAGCCCCACACCCTAGCTAACTCAATCCCCCCAAACCCGAAACCCTAAACCTCAAACCCTAAGCCCCAAACACAATCATCAGAATCCCGAAGAACCTGAAACCCTACCTGGACCCTGGACTGGACCGCCCAGCACGAAACCCTAAACCCAAAACCCCTAAACCCTCTAAACCCTAAACCCTAAACCCTAAACCCTAAAACCCTAAACCCTTGAACCTATCGGAGTCAGGCAAGCCCCCAAAACCCACAATCCCTTCTAGGAACCATGGAGCTCCATCAAGAGCCCCAAAGCAAGGGCTTAGGGTCTACCTCAACCCCAAATAACCTGCCTTTTAAAGGATTTATATAAGGACTTCATACTAAGGACCCTCGACTGGCCCTGAAAAGGGTAGGTTTCATAGGGTCCAGGTAAGGTTTAGGTTTTAGGGCGTAGGGCTTACAGCCTCTTCTGACGTCTTGAAGCCGATGGCACCCGTACCTGAAGCAAGCTTGGCTCCAAGGTGTACAGGTTTCCGCTGGGAGTTAGGAGTAGGGGACCCTTGGGGATATAGACCCTCTCAATAAGGTCCCTATTACGAGAGCCATAAGTAGGGTTAAGAAGGGTCCCCTTTAAGGGGTCTCCCGAATACTACCTCAGGATCCGCGCTTCCAAGCAACTCCCAGACCCCCGAAATTGGTGCCTTAAGCATTAGAATTAGATTTTGTGATATGTTATAGTATACTGGGACTATAAGCGCACAGTATTAAATACTGCTTCAATCCACATAATAGTACTGGCTTGGGGTTTAAGGAATTAGGCGCCATACCTCACGATGCCTCTATTGTTTCAGGTATAGCCTTAGCGTAGCTTGATAAATTAATGGGTTTCGGGTTGAGGGACTTAGGGGGTTTGTAGGGCTTGAAGGTTTAAGGGTTCGGCTTAATGTAGCGGTCTGAATAATTACCAATACTATTTGGAGGCTCCGTACCAGAATGATAGTATAATGGGCTACAGAACCCTATTCTGAATATTGATGCCCCTATAATGGGGGTTTGGCAGTCCCTACAAGTTCGGTTCAGGGTTTAGGGTGTAGGGTTTAGGGTTTAGGGGTTCTTCAAGACGCACCCTGCCTGCGCCTTTGTTCTGGTACGCCTCGGCCTTGGCGACATGGCAGGTGGATCCTTCATGCGTAACTCCCCGCCCCCCAAAAACCTACATCCCTAAACCATGGTCTCCCGAAAATCCTGTAGCTTAGGGTCGGGTGGTTTAGGGTTTAGGGTTTAGGGTTTAGGGTTTAGGGTTTAGGGTTTAGGGTTTATCCCAAAACCCGTTAACGCCAAGATCCTTCGACATCGGACAATCCAGACGGGCACCTTGAAGAACCAACCCTTGAAGAAGCCTCATAGAAACCGCGGACCCTTCAAAACACCATATCGCACCCTAAACCCTAAAGCCTAAACCCTAAACCCTAACAACACCCCTGAAAGAACCGAGTAGAACCCCTCAAAGAGCCCCAAGAGTCCTTAAAGAGCCCTCATCGAACCCTGGAGGAGAGTGTCGCTAAAGCAAGCAAGATCTTCCCGGATCTCGTACTTAAGGAATATGGTTACCGTAAATTCTACTAGGGTCTCGATAGCTGGATCTTGACTCTATTCCTTAATCAAGGGGTCTTTCCCCTTACGGATCCCTTAAAGAACCCCTGAACCCCTTTCCTTAGAGGAACCCTTCTTGACCCTAAACCCTGAACCCCAAACCCCTAACTATAATTGAACCCCTACACCCCGAAAAACCCTTAACCCCTAACTTTTAACCCCGAAACCCCTAAACCCTAAACCCTAAACCCTCGGGATTGACTAGAGGAGCTGGGAGGCCCATAAAGGCGCCGCACCGTGCGCCTCTGCGTGCGCCTTGAGCTCCTGGACTCGGATTCGAGGGTTTGTAGGGTTTCGGGCTTTGGGGGTTGAGGGGTTTAGGGTTTCTGGCTTAGGGGGCTTATAGGGTCTAGGGTTTCTGGCTTAGTGGCCTTATAAGTTTTTTTTAAACGTGCTTTGGGACTTTCTCTCCGCAGAGGTCCAGCCACAGCCCTGTGGGCCAAACGTTAACCTTAACAAAAGCCACCTCAGATGTCACCCATCTCATCGGCTCGATTTGAGGGTTTAGGGTTTGGGGTTTCGGGCTTCGGGGCTTAAGGGGTAAGGGGTTTAGGATCAAGGGCTTAGGGGGCTTACAGGGCTTAGGGTTTCGGGCTTAATGGGTTTAGGGCTTAAGGGGTTAAGGGGTTTAGGGTTTAGGGCTCAGGGGGCTTCTAGGGTTTAGGGTTTCGGGCTTAGTGGGTTTCGGGCTTAGGGTTTCCGGCTGTGTGGGTTTCGGGCTTAGGGCTTATGGGGTTTAGGGTTTAGGGTTTGGGGATTGGGGGGTTTAGGGTTTAGGGGGTTCAGGGTTTAGGGCTTAAGGGGGAAAGGGGAGAAGGGCTTAGTGGGTTTAGAGTTCAGGGTTTTAGGGTTAACGGGTCTTTCAAGGGTGACTATGGGTTACCATAGGGCTTCCTTTAAACGGTTCCTTCACAGTAACAGGGATCCATAGGGGGTATAGGGGTTAAGATTTCGTTGGGGTTGGGGTTTAGGGTTTAAGGGTTTCGGGTTCAGCAGTTTGGGATTTAGGGTTGTGTTTTGGTCTAGTTCCTTCAAAGGCAACTGTGAGGGCTGCTTCAATGGATCCGGGAAGGGATCCAACGGTTTGGTGTTGGGCTTACGGTTTTGGCGGTTGGGGGTTTGTCTTTTGGGGATATCGGGGGGCTGTATTTAGGGTTCGGGTTTTGTGCAGCCTTTGAATTTCCTGCTCTACAGAGGACTATCAGGGTTCCTATGTGTTGGGTTAACGGCTTTGGGGGTTGGGGGGGGTTGAAGGCTTAGGGCGTAGAGCTGAGGGCTTGAGGCTGGGTTTACAAGGAGCGTCTAGAGTGTTCTGCAAGGGTTCCGAAAATGTTCTGTGCTGGCCCCACTGGCTAGCCGGGCTCTACAAAAGCGTTAAATTTTGAAAAGGTGCTATAACGGTTCCATTAGGATACTGATCCTGCGACGGCTCTATCAACTTCTCGTGCGAGGGGTTCGTTACTCAGGGCTCAAGGGTTTAAAGGATTTGCAGGCAAAGGTTTGTTTCTGCGGCACATCACACCAAGCGCTAAGAACCGTACTACGACCGTCAAGCCATGGAAAACCCTGCTTCCAAAAGCCCTGAAGGAGCCCTTCAAGGAATGCTTCGAGAGCCCTCAGCCCTAAACCCCAAACCCTGCGACTGCAATGCTCTTATAGAGCCCTTCCGGTAAACCTTAACAGAACCCTCCGAAGAGCCCTATTGAAAATTAGATCGTGCCCGAAACATGCGACCAAACCCTTGTAAAAACCCCAAACCCAAAATTCTGAACCCTCACCCCTAGAATTCCGAAGCCCTAAATCTAAGTTCCCAAGCCCTAAATTCCTAAACCCAAACCCAACACCTTAATTACAAAGTTCCTCAACCCTACACCCCATAAACCCTAAACTCCTAAACACTATATCCCTAAACCATAAACCCCCTTATCTCCTAAACCCGAAATGAACAGTTCTCTAAATTTAATGAGGGTGCCATGCTATTTCTGGGGACCCAAAAAAATCCCTAATTTGGAGAACTACCCAAACTCTAAACACCAAATTCCTAAAGCACGATGGGGCCTGAAAGGTGCTGCCGACTGGTAGGTTGCCGACCCAGATGGTGCGACGGGGATCCAATGGTTTCCTAAACAGTTTAGTGGTTTAAGGTTTAGGGTTTACGGGCTTAGGATTTAGAGCTCGCGGGTTGTAGTCAGTTGAGGATCTAGGGTTTATATTTTTCAGGTGCGGGGCTTGTGGCTGTAGGGTTTATTGTTGTTTAAGGTTTAGGATTTAGGCATATTTAGGCCTTTTTTTCGGTGTTAAGGTTGGGAGTTTCTGCTGGACTTTGAGACGGTTCCGCAAGAGTTTTCATTGTGGCTGGCTTTAGTCAGCTATCCATGCAGGGGCTGTAAGGCCTTGCAAGGTTTCATGGTTTTCTCAATGACCCTGGCGTTCGTTTTTTGCTCTGTTTCGATAAGCCTTTCATCGTGGCATCCGTTCCGCAAGCCTCGAAACGGATGAACCAATCCAGCCAGGCACCCACCGACAGCAGCGTGGTACCTCTCAGAACCCAGATCTGCAGCTGCTTCGGTCAACCAGGTTGGCACGACCCCATCATAGATGCACCACCGACCTCTCCATCTGCAATAATACTTGCTATCCGACCTGCACCAAAACAAAGCACATGTATTGATTGATGATTCACTTCGATCCTCTAACAGCCTGCCTAGCTCTGAAAGGTTTGCCAACACTCGAGCTTTGCTTCGAAGTGTGTTTGCCACCCTGATCAGAAGATTGAATCGAATTCTGAGCTAAGCCATTAGCTTGCTTTTTAGCACTACTGGGACTGAGACACACTCGATGTTTTAAGTTCAAAATAACAAACTGCTTCAAGCTTCCTGAGCTTCTTTAAAGAACTTGCCAGGGCTGTCACGCATTCGCGAGGAGTTCAGAGAAACCTCAACAACAAACGGCTTCAAGCTTCCCTGACCCAAAAAAGACGCGCGACGTTCAAGACTGTTTGGGTAGAGGCTGAGGATTCGACCGGCACGTGGTCTGGAAGCTCAACGCGGACCAAGCGGGCATCACACGCACAAGCTCGCACACACTCACAAGGTACAAGGTACAAGCTCGAGCGCACTCACAAGGCACAAACTCATGCGTTTGATTGGTTTTGCAGCTCATGTTTGCACTCTTCTCGCAAAAAATGAGCACGGCCCTTGCGCAAACATGTTGCATGTGTGGACCATGCCAGCTTCCTCTGCAATCACACGCACAGCCTCAAGACAAACAATTCTTCGCACTCCCTTCCTTTTCAGCACAAAAACGAAAACCCGGTGGTGCGCGCCACAGAATTTGCAGTCTGGCACGTGCCAATCCCACTTTGGGGCTTCACGAGAGAGAGATCCACCTGCACATAGAAGTCGCACGACCACACATACCATTAACAGAAGCTTTGAAACAAAGACAGTTGAAGGGGCCTCGGAAGCACTCAAACCAATCCCTTCGTCAATGATCGAGGCTTCCTGATTCGGCATACGTAGTTGCAAAGAAGTTCTTGATGCCAGGCTAAAACAACTCCCGCCTCTTCATACTCTTCCTCGCTGTCGTCGTTTGCTTCTTTGCTAATGTAAAGCTCGCTCGTAGTCTCCTGTCACAAGCAAAATTAAAGGCATTACATTCTGAACTTCGATGCAAGCTCCTCGACGCCGGACTGAAAGTCGTACACTTGCCAGCCACGCTCTTCGGTGCACTGCCGACCTACTAGCAGCACCCATGAAGTATGTCCCATATCATTTTCGGGAAAACTGCGAATGAAGCAAAGGAAGACCGGCTGCTCCGAAGAGGAAGCCGGATCTTCCGCAAGAGGGGTGTCCGAGCATTCGCGAGCCTTGGAGCGATATGAAGTTTCTACTCTTGACTATTCAAAGGACAGCTTTGAACTAGGACTCGGCAAGGGCACGTGAAGCCCGGCAACTCGACGACAAAGAGGCGCATCTTCACCATAAGCTCAAAAACTCACTAAGAACACGTGTTCAGCAATCTTGAGAAACACAAGCTGCAGATGCACGCAGAGCTTCCTTCCTCACGACAACTGCATGTAAGCTTCACTTTGCTGACACAGAAAGTGTAAAAGGTCAGTTTACTGTCGTTAACTGCAGATTTATACTTGGGAGTGCATGGTGAAGAGCAGTGTAATGTCGTTAAAACTGGAATCAGTTAACGATTTGGAGTTTAGAACACCAACGAGCAGAACGATCTTCGGCACAGCATTCTAGAGCTCAAAGATGCACATTTTTCCAACTCCAAAGGTGGACAGCTGTAGACCTTTTTTAACATACGAAAAAAAACAAAGGGAAAGGCAGGAGGGTGCCAGGCCGTTGTTCAGGGTTTAGGGTTCAGGGTTTGGGGTTTACGGTTTAGGGGGTTGGCGTTTAGGGTGCTACTAGGCCTCAAAGTCTTGGGTGCGCTTCCGGTTTGAGGGTTGGTGGTTCAGGGTTTAGGGTTTGGGGTCTCGGGCTTGGGGTCTTGGGATGATGGCTCAGGGTCTAGAGTTGCTTTACAGCAAAGCCCAGGGTTTAGGGTTTCGGGCTTAGGGCTTAGGGTTTGGGGTTTAGGGTGAAAGTAGGAAGATGGGTTCAGGATGATTCATGCTAGGATCACATATACTTTAACCCTAAACCCAATATTAAGGGTGAGGATCCTCATGTTCCAACTTAGAGGGTCTAGAGTCTTTGTGAGGGCGGGACACCAAGGGTGACTGCTGCAGGAAGTGTAGAGTTAAGAGTTCCGGTATTTAGGGTTTAGGGTTTAGGGTTTAGGGTTTTCATAGTAACAAGTGAAACCCACGATGCGGCCGAGGGACAAAACCCTGCAGTGCCCATTGCAGGACAGATTCCCAGAGTTTGGGGGGGTACGTAATGCAGGATTTTGTTTACCAGCCCACCCTGAACCCTAAACCTTTGTGCTGCACAGGGCAGTCGGATACCATTACCGAACATCGAAGCCACGGTGGGATCCAAAGCAAACCACAGACGAAACCCTAAACCTTAGTAGACCCTGGAAAGGTCCTACACCGCTTCGACGTTTAGAGTTTAGGGTTGTAGAAGGGTTGTAGATTCGTCTAGGGTCTAGGGTTTAGGGACGTTGGTGCTGTAATGAGAATAGGGCTCCTTCAAAGGGTCCGATAAGAGCTTCTACAAGGGGCTTATGATGTTTCCGATTTCAGATGTCCTCCAATATGAGGGCTCTGACAAGTGGGGTAAGGTTCTGAGGTAGGTTCTCTTATACTTATATACAAGGACTTTCATGGAAACAGTCTTATTGCTGCTCCTTCCGACGCGGCCCTACCTTTTGATTGCAGGGTTTCCGGGTCCTTTGCAAGAGGTGCTGCTGATGTGTAAGATCTGAGGTCGAGACTTCCAGCCCTTGCCTTTGCCTTTGCCCTGCCGAAGCATGGATGAATCGCACATGAAACCACCATGGTTCCAGTTATGCCTGGGTTTAGGGTTTGGTTTAGGGCTTAGGGATGTGCTTTAACCGAAAGGCAACAAGGGTCAAGGGTTTGGGTCGCACGACTAAGGCAGAGCTGACAACTGCTCAGAGGAATCAGTGGCAAGCTCTCAGCATCCGTGCCTGGTTCCACTTGAGCGTGTGGTTGTGGACCTGGGACTGTGCCAAAGCCCTGGAGCAGCAGACAGACACTTCCCTAACCACCAGCCATCGCCAGCAATATCGAATCTTTACTAATATCTGCAACCCTGTCAAAGGTAGGGTGTGAACATGGAGAAGTCCCCCTAAAAGCCCCTCCCTTCCATCCCTACAAACGGGACAAATACCCCCACAGCTGCACATGAACTGTCGTAAACAACAAAGTGTGAAACAGGGACGGCCCCACCCGCCCAACGCCCTCCACCCCGACACCACTCCCAAACCACACCACCCGAACTCTGCACAACAAACCTAAACCCTAAACCCTTTGGACCCCAAGCCCTCTAAACCCTAAACCCTAAATCCTAAACCCTAAACCCTAAACCCTAAACCCGATAAGCCCTAAACCCTAAACCAGGCTCGCGACAAAAAACGGGCTTTCGAAAACGAAAAAAACGGCGTGAGCACCACGGCATCCGGCCCCTGCGCAGCAAATAACCGAGAAAATGTTTGGGGTTTAGGGTTTAGGGTTTAGGGTTTAGGGTTTAGGGTTTAGGACCCTAAACCCTAAACTTTGACACTCTCAACCCTGTACGACCCGAAACCGTCCAGCAAGGCGGCTAAAGGCACACCTGCAAGTAACAACGGCCATCATAATGCCAAAGAACAACAATGCTGTTGATGATATAGACCCTGCAGTACCATAAGGACCCAAAACTATGGGAATTATGGTACATTCCTTCTCATGGGTAATGCAGGATTTATCTCATCAACAACATCCACAAAAAGAAGAAAAGGGAGAATGGCAATCATATTCATAGTCAGTCAACATCATAATTCATGATATTCTTCTTCATCATCACAGTGACAATGGTAACCATGCTTATGACAGTGATAACGACAGTCATAATGACAATCCCCACAACAATAATGAAAATAATATTCATACGAACGACAACAATAATCGTGTTGCGAGTATTGAACCTCAGTTCCCGGCACCCCAGCTATTGCCGTTGCCACCTCCCCGCCTGCCGCGTGGGGTTTATAGGCTTTCGGGTTTCGGGATTAGGGGGCGTTTAAAGGGCTTTGTAAGGGTAGTATAGGGACCTTCATACTTCCGATAGGTTTGGGGGGTATATAATACCAGAAGCATAGCGCTAGAACGGGATGCTGCTATTCGTAATTCTTCCGCGAACTACCTGAGGGCGTTTATCCCCCGACGCCCGAAACCCTCTGAGGATTCCAGGATTGAGGTCGTGTCGCGGTCTGGGAAGGTTTCATACGCGTTCAGGGGGGCGGTTTGGTAGAGATTTACAAAAGGTTTACAAAGGCTGTGAGGGTTTAAACCGGCTCCGTACAGGTTGTAGAGAAACGTCTCAAGACGGCTGCTATGTCAAAACCAGAACCGCTGTTGTTTAAACCTACATGCTGCATGAGCGGTGTAAAGAGTTCGTATAGAAGTGTGAACAGGGCGACTAGCGACTCGGGATAATATTCGGGGTCTACTATGGCAACATTAACCTTAAGGAGCCATATTCTTCAGCCATTCTTCTTAATCACAACGCCTACACCCTTAACCCTTATAGACCCTAAACTCCTAAACCCCTAACTCTAGACCTTTCAACCCCCACTCTTAGAGCGCTCACCGGCTTTGGAAGATCCCAGGCTGCCTTTTCTTGGCAGGTCCATGGAAGCGCTTTCTTCAATTCAGGGGTGACCTGATTTTCAGGGCCGATACTATCATGAGGATCCATCTGCTTTTATCGGTATCTTTAAAACAATGTCCTTCCTTTTGCAAGCCCTAAACCCTAAAATTGAATTTGCATCCTACTTTCTGGGTTCTACATTACGGTTATTCCCTTGAAAACTCACCTGCTTGCTACCAGGTAGTTTGGGTCTACGGCTCCCCCCAACATCCGACGGGCAACATGCAAGAGGGCAAGACCGCATCAACAACAAATGTTGCCACTAATTAATCATGATGATAGTAACAACAAAGTATGACTACTACCATTGTTGTTCATAGCTAAATACCAGGCGAGCATATATATATATATATATATTTATTTATATTTATATTTACATATATATATATATATATTTATTTATTTATTTATTCATTTAATTATTTATGTATTCAATCATAATTATATTGTATATTTTTACATACGCATAATATTAATAACATATACAAAATCCATGTATACGTATATATATATATATATAAGTATATACCTATCTCTATATATATATATACACAGCAAATGTGTACACGTGTTCTATACATGTGTATGTAACTGTATGTAACTGCATGTAACTGCATGTAACTGCATGTAACTGCATGTATGTATGTATGTATGTATGTATGTATGTATGTATGTATGTATGTATATATGTACGTGTTCTATATATGTATGTATGTATACATACCCCCAAAACCGGTCCCTCTCCACACAAACAAACCACTGCCATGAAGATCCCCAGTCCAACCATCGCATCCCCAGACAGGCCAAGTGGCCATCCGTTTCCGCCTCCATTCCAGCCGCCACCCTGTTTAGGCGAAGGGTTTAGGGTTTAGGGGTTAGGGGTTAGGGGTTAGGGGTTTAGGGTTTTAGGCTTGAAGGTCGATGAAAAGAGCTCTGGTCCGTGAACATCGAATGACGTGCATTACGTGGGCCTTGCCGCCACGTTTCCAGGAATGGCCATCGTCCATGCCCATGCCCGAGCAATATTTGCAATCTTGGTGGCGACAGGTCACAAGTGCTTGATGGCGAATGCAGAAAGCAACTTGTTGAAAGTGAAGAATCCCCCAACATTCGGCAAGTGCGGATGTTTGCGTGTGCTTGTGTGATTGCGTGTGTGAGGGTGTTCGTGTGTGAGGGTGTGTGAGTATGTGAGTATGTGAGTGTGTGGGTGTGTGGGTGTGCAGGTGCGTGGGTGTGTGGGTGTGTAGGGGTGTGGGGCGGTGGGGGTGTGGGTGTGGGTGGGAGGCACTCCTCTCCCCTGCACCCTCACCTGTTAACCCTAGAACGCCTCGTCGTCGCCCATTCTGTTCGACAAAGCCGGGGCCGCGGCTTCCAAATTTGGGCATCCGCGGGCAGTAGCCCTCGCAGCAGCGCAATACAACACAATGCTAAGAGGACCCGAGCTACTTGTTTAGAGTTCAGGGGATTTAGGAAGTTTAGGTTCCAGGGTTATGAAGCTCAGGGCTTCGGATTTTGAGGTCTGGGGCCTCAAAGGCTGGAGTTTTGTTTCTGAACCTCGGCAGTGAACCTGCTGCTCATCACTGTGTGCGGCATGAGCCCAAAACCCTAAACCCTAAACCCTAAACCCTAAACCCCAAAACCCTAAACCCGAAACCTTTCTGGCGCCGCCTCCTGCTCCATGTCCCAGCACCCCATGATGCGGTCGTCGCTGACCTTTTCGCGCAGGCCCAGGCTTAAGGGAAACTACAGAAGGGAGTATAGGGTATAATCGGGCTTCCTAAACCGTGGTTTAGGGTTTAGGGTTTAGGGTTTAGGGTTTAGGGTGGGAGTATAGGGTATAATCGGGCTTCTACATAAGGCTTCTATAAGGTATATAGACCTTCTCTACGGCTCCTATAACGGTAACTACCCACCTGAAAATGTCCTAGACAGTGACGATCTACTACGGTGGTGCTACTAACTAAAGCAAAGCTTTCGGACGTTGTGTTCTACAAGACGACTTAGCCCTAAACCCCCAACCCTGAGCCCTAAACCCTAAACCCAAAGCCCTAAAACCGAAACCCTGGATCAAAGCATCTCATTCTCAAGTATGCGGGCCCTTATTTGCAGACCGGGGAGCTTCAAGGTGTAGGGTTTAGGATTTAGGGTTTAGGGTTTAGGGTTTAGGGTTTAGGGTTTAGGGTTTAGGGTTTAGGGTTTTAGGGTTTAGGGTTTAGGGTTTAGGGTAAGATTAGGAGGACCCTTGGGGATATGGACCCTCTCAACCAGGTCCCTTTTAAGAGAGCCAGAAGTAGGGTTCTGAAGGGTCCCCTTTAAGGGGCCTCCCTAATACTACCTAGGACAGCAGCCCTGAGCCCGAAACCCTAAACACCAAGCACCGGGAGTTGAGAGGTTAGGGGTTTAGGGTTTAGGGTTTAGGGTTTGGGGGTTTAGGGTTTAGGGTTCAGGGTTTAGGGTTCGAGTTCTTGCGTTAAAGTGCAGTAGCCTCCCTTCCTGCGCTTTGAGTGCAGAGCTTCGGCTGTGGGGAGGCAAAACCTCTCGAAGACCATGAAAGAAAGGCTGCAATGCTTCATGACACCTCAAAGCCACTCCCTAAACTTATCGGGTTTCTGGCTCACGGCTAGGCCCCTAAACCCTAAACCTTTTAGACCCTAAAACCCTAAAACCCTAAACCCTAAACCCTAAACCCTAACCCCTAAACCCTAAACCGCGTTGATGGCTCAGGGTTTAGGCTGCAGGCTGAACCCATGGCTGCCTTTTGAAGCCCAAAACCCTGCCATCTGGTGACCGATGGGAACTCACCGTCTCTACGTCCCAAACCTAAAGGGTTTAGGGTTTCAGGGTTTAGGGTTTAGGGTTTCAGGGTTTTGGGTTTAGGGTTTAGGGTTTTAGAGTTTTAGGGCTTAGGGTTTAGGGTTTAGGGTTTAGGGGCAAACCCTGACCTGCATGGCCCGGATGCCACAAAGAAGCAACAACTGCACATGTCACATGGCAAGCAGCAGAACACCGCGTGCCACCAACTAGT
>CAJNDV010035024.1:0-22124 GCA_905221635.1 Symbiodinium sp. CCMP2456 | reverse complement strand
CATCCAACAACACCACAGTTCCAATTAGGGCTTTAGGGTTTAGGGTTCAGGAGTTTAGGGTTTAGGGTTCAGGGTTTAGGGTTTAGGGTTTAGGGTTTAGGGTTTAGGGTTTAGGGTTTAGGGCATTCAAGTCCCGCAGTTGTAGAGCATGGAGTGCGGATTTGTTGGTGGCGTCATTCTGGATTCTTCCGCCCTGGGCTTAGCGTTGAGTGGCTAGGATTCCCCTACACCCTGAACCGTAGAACCCTTATAGATACACTGCTAGATTACACCTCATGAGATGCCGAGAGTGAGCTTGAGGCTTGGCATATGCTGATGGTCTGCAGGCCGACCCACATGCTGTATTTAGGGCTAAAATCTGGGGTTTAGGGTGCTGGGTTTTGGGTTTAAGGTTTGAGGCTTAGGGTTCGGAATGTAGGGTTCGGGGCGTCTGGGTTTAAGGCTTAGGGTCTCAGTTTTGGGCTGCTTCAAGGCTGAGTGGATAGCGGTTCTGTTTGGGACTTGGCTAGGACCTTACTCCCTTAACTTTTCGGTTGTTTTCCTTAGGGTTCTTCTTTTCGGCTTTCGTAGTCTATTTTTGAAAGGTTCCTCTTCATCGCTAAGCCCGACGGGCTTCGCAGCTAAAGGGCTCAAGAAACATTGATGAGCTCTTGACTTCCAAAAGTCTGAATTCCTGTGTACTTAGTACCCTCATGCCCTTTTATTTTGGGGTGTCCTTACAAAAGCCGAATATCAAGAAGAAGGATACCCTTATTATTAAAGGGCTACTGGGGAACCTAGTACAAATGCCGCACCGCCGGATCCCGGATCATCTCTGCATCAGGAACATTCCGAAGGTGCTAAACTCTATACCCTAGACCTCTAAACCCTACACCCCCTAAACCCTAAACCCTAAGCCCTAAACCCTGAACCCTAAACCCTAAACCCTAAACCCCAAACCTCGTGAACTCTAAATCCTGAACCAAAGGGTCGGACAGTACAAGCCGTCAGAGACGGCATAGACCCTGGATTCGGTAGCAAGCTTGGTGACTGTATGAGGGCTTGGTCATTGAAGTCTAGGGATTTAGGGGTTTAGGATTTGAGGGGTTTGGGCTTTAGGCGTTTAGGGGTTTAGGGGTTTAGGGGTTGAGGGGATTAGGGGTTTAGGCTTTAGGGGTTTAGTGGTTTAGGGGTTTAGGGGTTAGGGGTGGGGTTTAGGATTTGATGGGTTACGGGGTTTAGAGTTTAGAGTTGAGGGGTTTAGGGGTTTAGGGGTGTAGGAGCTTGGGGCTTTGGGGTTTAGGGGTTTAGGGGTTTAGGGGTTGTGGGGTTGTGGGGTTTGGGGGTTTAGGGGTTTAGGGCTTAGGCTTCAGGGATTGCAGGGATTTTTTGCTGCGGGATTGTAATTTACAAGGGTTTAGATAGAAGGCTTTGGGGCATAAGAACTCATATACCCTCAGCATCAAAATAGCCCCAAAGCCTTGTATAATAGGGTCTTTTGGGCCCAAAAGCCTTGAAGGGTAAAGGATAGGGTATTGTAAGGGCAGTGTAGGGCTTATGACGGTTCGGAAGAGCTTGGGGTATAAGGGGGGCTTATGTAAAGGGGTTGAGGGCTTAAGGATTTAACGGTTTAGGGTTTCGGGTTTAGGGTTGAGGGCTTAGGGATTTTAATGTAGGGGCCTCAAGAATGAGAATACGGTCTTGGGGGGTTTCCTTATTATACTTATAGTATAAAATACTCCCCCCCCAAACCCTATTCTAATCGATTAAGGCCCCTACATTAGAGGGTTCCAGCTTGAGGGCAAGGTTCTTCCGGAGTGTAGAGGGCAGCTGAGGCACCGAACAGCGAAAGAACACTTCACACTCCTAGCCCTTGCGGTTTAGGCTTTAGGGTTTAGGGTTTTTAGGGTTTAGGGTTTTTAGGGTTTAGGATTTTAGGGCTTATAGGGTTTAGGGTCTAGGGTTTTAGGGTTTAGGGTTTTAGGGTTTAGGGTTTAGGGTTTTAGGGTCTATAGGGCTTATAGGGTTTAGGGTTTTAGTTTAGTGAGGATCTAGAAAGTAGAACCCAAGATGCTACTGAAGGGTGCTTTATCATAGGAAGCTTAGGAACACTTGAAGGGATCTGTTTTCTAGATCCTCCCGGAGGTCTGGCTACACAGACCCAAGAACCAGCCCCGGAACATGACACTTAAACCCTAAACCCCAAAACCCGAAAACCCCAAATGCCAAAAAACAAACCCAAAACCCTAAGCCTAAAACCCTAGACCCAAATCGCAAAGTCATAAAGAGCTGGAATCCTGAAGCATCAAAGTCTCCGGTTTAGGGTTTGAGGTTTAGGGTTTAGGGCCAAATGGCTCAAAAAAGCCGTACGTTCTCCATCCTACCTGGGCTTTGGGCTTTCGGAACTACCAGGGATTCCTTTCAAGGGGTTCCTATAAGTTTAGGGTCTAGGTTTGGGAAGCTCAGTCAGGGTTTAGGGTGTACCTGGACCGGCAAGCATGTAGAACAATCGCCTTTTAGAGATGTTGAGCCAGTATTTTACCTACTTTGGGCATTTAGATAAGCCCCATATCCACATGCTCGCATTCAGCAGGGGACGCTTAAAGGAACCCTTCAGGGGAATCTCATATGACTCAAAAAAATAAAGACCACACCAGGAGATAAACCCTATAAGAACCCTCAGCCATAAATCTCATGCCCCTACCCCAAAATCCTGGGCACAATGAGCTCGGTTTAGGGTTTAGGGTTTAAGTTTAAAGGTTATGTGTTTACTAATCCCGAACAGGAACGTTTTACAGATTAGGGTTCTTCTCGATGAGGGTCCTTCCAGGATCGCTTTTGGTGCCGCCTTCGTTTGGGTTCCTAAGAAGGGACCCTGGTTTAGAGAACTACCCCAAAACCCAAAGCCACAAACCCCAAAACACTGAAAACCGAAAACCTTAACCCTAAACCCTAAACCCCAAAACACTAAAAACCTAAAACCCTAAACCCTAAACCATAAACCCAAAAGCACTGAAAACCTAAAACCCTAAACCATAAACCCCAAAACACTGAAAACCTAAAACCCTAAACCCTAAACCATAAACCCCAAAACACTGAAAACCTAAAACCCTAAACCCTAAACCATAAACCCCAAAGCACTGAAAACCTAAAACCCTAAACCCTAAACCATAAACCCCAAAACACTGAAAAAATAAAACCCCAAAGCACTGAAAACCTAAAACCCTAAACCCTAAACCATAAACCCAAAACACTGAAAGCCTAAAACCCTAAACCCTAAACCATAAACCCCAAAGCACTGAACACCTAAAACACTAAACCCTAAACCATAAACCCCAAAACACTAAAAACCTAAAACCCTAAACACCTAAACCCTAAACCCCAAAACACTAAAAACCTAAAACCCTAAACCCTAAACCCTAAACCCCAAAGCACTAAAACCTAAACCCTAAACCCTAAACCCTAAACCCTAAACACCTGAACACCTAAAACCCTAAAACCCAGGAAATGCGATCGCCTGGCTGCAGTCGAGTACCACCGTCATCGGCGTGCTGGGGCCGGTCCTTCCGGTTGGAGGCTTTTTGGCGCTTAGGGTTAGGGTTTAGGGTTCAGGGTTTAGGGTTTAGGGTTTAGGGTTTAGGGTTTAGGGTTTAGGGTTAGGGTTTAGGGTTTAGGGTTTAGGGTTTAGGGTTTAGGGTTTACCTGGGGAACCATAGTTGTGCACTTTTCTTGAAACTCGCCACTGGTGGCGAACATTATGTCGGTGGCCTAAACCTCTCTTCCTAGCAATCAGCAGAATGCACATGAACCGACCTTTTTCACTCCCACACTTTGGCAAGTGCAACCTTGTACAGGTACAAGGTTCTCTCGGGAACGAACCTGGGGTTCACAGCCCTCGCAAGCGTGGCAACCCGATTTATGAAATCCTCGCTCATCTGACATGAATAGGCGAGAGGGTTGAGGGGCAATCGGTCGGAAGTGAGGTCCAGCCTCAATTGATAGATCACGTGCATCAACATGTGATACTTCGGTGTAAGTTTGAATCTTGGCAAGGATCGCGAATGTGCCATTGCTGCAATGCGAGTGTACAAGGTAAGCATCTGCATCCCCAGCTGCACAACCTTTGTAAGTCGTCGTCTGTCGAGAAACAAGCCGGCCTTGTACAAAGAGCTCAAGAACCCATCTGAAGCTTGCAGGCACTCCAGAATTGTTCGGAGATACTCAAGGTCGTGGCCCACAGGGGCATCGGATTCCAATACACTCTCGAACTTGAAGACGAGAAACTTTAGGACGAATGATGTGTCGGCCCCTTTAAACCATAGCCTCGGCACAACAAGGAAAGCGAGGAAGCACAAGGTATTTGTTATAGAAGACAAACTTGTTTTGACGGAAAACATGCGAAGAAGTCGAGGCACCCAACAGGGAAGTCTGCTGATGAGTGGACCCCCAAGATCCCCTTCGCAGTCAAAGCATTCATGTGCAAATAAAGTTTTCGATCAGCAGAAAATGCTTTCATCTCCTGAAACAAATGATCCATGTTCTTGTCGAGACCTTTGGCAGACGATCCAGTCAGATTGAAATCCCAGAGACTAACCTCGGCTTATGAAGTGTATTGATCAGGTATGAGGGAGAATTAAGGCATTTAGATAGGGTTTAGGGTCGGCTAAAGAAAACATACTATGCGACAGGGGCTCCAGCCCAGAACCAGCAAGTTCGGCATGGACTCCTTTATGACAAGTGTGGAAGAGATCCACCAAAAAGAAACCTGGTTTGTCTTCCACTGCCATGGGTATCTTCGCTGTGAGCCCAGACTCCTGTCTCGGATTCCAAGGAATAGTAGCTGTGTCCATGCTTCGAATCCAGGGAGCAGTATCAAAGTCGCATTCGTGCCATGTAGGACATTGCCTTGTATTCGCCATACACAGATGACAGAGTCCATCCTTGAAGGGGTAGGCTTCTCGCCGAAAGTGCCTCAGCAAACGTCCTAATTTATCTAGGGCTGGCCAGTCAGCCTTCAAGCCCATAACGGCGACTCGCCATGTCTGCGTGGATCCGCCGCTGCGGGTTTCCAGGCCATCGTAGAAGAGTCTCGCGAAGTCTTCTGCCCAGACATTTATAAGGTTGTGAAGGGGCTTGTCATTCTTGGCGTACAAGTACTTTGGCATGCATGCGAACAGCTGCCTGGTAAGCAGTGTGTTTCCAACAAAGTTCATTTTCATCTTGTCCTTTGCCGTTCGGGAATCTTGTGCATCACAGCCTTCTCCCAACATGGATTCTGACCCCAGCACGAAAACAGCCGACTTCTTGTAGCCCCTGCCTTCATCCCCTATAAGGTAGAGTGGAATCGTAAATGCCCTTGCACTTGGAGGCAAAGCGAAGATGGGATGCTTTGGTTTGAGCGGCTGCATCTTGTCCCAGAAAGTTTGAAGATCAACATCTCGTGTAAGCACATTCATTTTATTCTCATCAGCTAGCACCCGAAGATAATCAGAAAAAAGAATACACGGAAAAAGATTCTCCAAGCCAATGTCAACTCCGGTAACTTGTACCGGTGCCTGGCTCTCTGGCATTGCATCTAAAGCCTGTCGAGTCTTCTGTGCTGCATGACCGGTGCTGTGCCCATGACTCATCTTGTGGAGAAGCTTGTAAGACTTAAGCTTCGTGGCAGCTTCCTCCCCAAAGGATTCGTTGATCTCGTTCTCTACGGCATGTGCCACCCGGCCAAGCAAGTCATGCGATACCTTACAACAAAGAATAAGCAACACTCCTCTTCAAAACCCTTAAGCAGTGCAACCCTACCCATATTAGGTTATATAGGTATTCATAGAACCTTAAGCTCCATCTTATGTGTATGGGTACAAACGAAAACCCATAGCCCAGACACACCTTTCGTAAGCGCTTCGGTCAGAGCCTTTGCTATAGCTCCAGCTTGTGGTCCAGAGCTCGCAGTAGATGCCACCGAAGCCGAGGATTTGATGCTGTCCAGGGATCGCAGAGATAAAGTACCTGCGGGGTTTTATATCATATGTCGGAACAGAAATGTCTAGCATGGTACAAAGGATGCTCAAGGACCTTTTGTTCGGCTCTGCTCGCACGACCCTTCCCCGAAGTCGCACATGAAGTGCTCCCGTTTCTTGTGGGACAAGGGCTCCTGCCTAGATCTAGAACAGTGCCAATCTACAGTCGATGACATGGCCTCGAAGTGTTCATAGGCTAGACTAGCCGGGTTCATTCTTTTTAAGTAGATTTACCGACCACTGTATGCCCTTGACCCACACTAGAGCTCCAAGAAGGTTCACTTCTTGGACTTCGACTTGGCCTTTGCCTTTGGGGTCTTAGGGGCCTTTGCGGCTTCAGCGGCGTCAGGATCGGTGGCCTTCGGCTTTGCACCCTTGGGGGGCTTCTCCGGCTTCGCACGGGAAAGCACAGTCCTGATCATGCATGTGTTGCAGGCACAACCGGCAGAGGGTCACAATTGTTGCTGCATGTAGCTGCTGATTTGAAGCAAGTGACTTCTTGATTTTATTCTCCTCCATAGTCATACGACTCGACCTGCAGGAAAAATCTTCGGACCATGATTGCGGTGCAGAGGACAGGCATTGCTGGCCGAGATGCAGCTTGTTGACCTTGTTCATCAGCAGAGTCAGCTTCCTGAAGGAAATAGGCTTGGGCATTGTGGGGTTTAAGGGTTAATTAGGGTTTGGGTTGCTGTAGATAGGGTAGATAGTTTCATGCTGTCCAGCATCTGTGCATCAATGTTCTCCTCGCAGTCGCAGGCAGACTTTATGTCGGCCAGTTCATCATGTAGCCCACATAGTTCTTTGATCTGCTTCTGCAGCAAATTCGCTTCCCTGGATGCACGAACATCATGCAGCCAGAACCCAACAAACCTCTGCCCCAGTCCAGTTTATTTCGGCCACGAGGCTCCTTTGCACCAGCCTGATTGCACCGTTCCAGGAGCTTCGTGGATCGGCCGGAGAGATTCAGGATCTCGTCAAGGAGGGCCGGGATCCCTTCGATGTCCTGAGTGGTTCGATTTGGGATTCTGGGTTTAAGGCTTTAGGGTGTATTATAATGGGGCTTACAATGGGCCTTAGGGCGTGCTTGTAAAGTTCACCTAGTCTAGGTTTATATTTGAGAACTAGGATCACTATAAGGGTTACACAATTATTGAGTGTTACTGAAAACCCTGGCCTCGTTCACGTCATCCAAAGCCTCCTTGGTCTTTTTTTTTCTTAGCTTAGCCGAGGGCTTGCCCTCCTCAGGATCGTCATCCTTTTCATCTTCATCCTCATCCTCAGCCTCAACATCATCTTCATCATCGGAGTTGAGGTTGGGCAAGCTAGCCCCCAACCCCAGAGCCACAGCACCGACAGGAGCCCCAGCTTCACCCAGCCTCGTGTCTCGTCTGAGCTCCTCCTCGTCCTTGTCGGACCGAACACCTTCATAAGCAACATCACAATAATACCAAATCAGCTTCTTCTCGTACTTGTCCTTCCTGACAGAGGCTTTTGGTTTGGGGATAACAACATGACTGCACTTGGGGATGCGTGCCTGGTGTGGGTCTTCTTGTTCTCCTTCTTCATGCAGTATTTTCTGATAGCCCGGCGTCTCTCCCTTGGTTGGATTGAGCAGCACTAATGTACATGTAAGCATTTCCAAGTACATGTGCACAGACACACAGACACACACACATGAACACATGCATACATACACCAAATCAAGCATACATGCATACATGCATGCATACATACATACATAACATACCATGCATCCGAGGAAATGAATACATGCAATCCAGTGCCTCAGTTGCATGTATTAAATTACGATCAAACACACACACACACACATATATATATACATACATACACACAAACATACATACAAACATACAAACATACGAACATACATACATACATACATACATACATACATACATACATACATGCATACATACTATTTATACATGTGCGTACATAAGTTTAGGGTTTAGGGCTATTGTTTAGGGTTGGGTGTAGGGTTTAGGGTTTCGGGTTCACATACACAGTCCCCTTCACATGTACGACCCATCCCTGTAACAGAAGAGTGTCGTGCTAGACGAAAAAGAACTGCAGCAAAGGAGCTTGGAGAATTTCAGGTCGTCTTTCATCATCTGGTCAGTGTAAAACCCTGACTTCGTTTTGAACTCCTGGGACCTGGTCTGCTTGTAGCTGTGGTTGACCGTCTGCGTGAACAGCTCCTGTCTGGAATCGAAAAACATGAAAGTACCAGGCTCATGACTCCCATGACATGCAACAGTCCTTCTGGCCGTCACACTGCAAGAGAACTTTGCGAAGTTCTCGCCTAGACGAGCCGCCCTTTTTCCACATCCTGTGGACCTGTTCTGGGACTTGCAGGCTGCCTTTCCGATCGGGCCTGCAAGCTCGTCGCAACGTGGCTTCGAGCTTAGCCAGTGCATCTTTGGACAACGAGTCCACGGGATCTGCAGCCTCAGATTGCAGGGTTTGGGCAGCAACAAAAGTTACAGAGCCCAATTGCAACACAGACTGGACATGTGACAACACGAAGTCGAGTGGCTCGCTTGGCACCTCGCTTGGTAGCTTTCGTAGCAGGAGGTTCGGGGGCTTTTTCAGATTCATCTTCCGAAGCAGAATCGCTCTCGTCGGCACTCGGGGTCTCGGCGGGCTCCGGCTTGGTCTCCTGGCTTCATGTACCATGACAAGTTTGCTGCAGTAGCTTCATGTTCAGTAACTCGACCGGACCTTCAGTGGCGTGCCGTAGATATCCTTGTCCTTAGAAAGGATCCCGAGGATTGGGTTCTAGACAAAGCCAACATCCAAACAACGACTGCTCGATAGTAGTGCATGCCGTGCTTCAGCCGGGTTCCAGTCTTCCTCGGCAGAAGAAACCTCGATCATCTTCTTTAGTGCAAACTTCAGCATGTCGTCCCCCTCGTTCTCGGACTCGGACTGAGGTGCTGCAAGAGTCAAGACAGCTGCTGCGGGGGAAGGCGGGGCGGCAGCTTCATCAAAAGTCATCAGCAGGGACTTTCGTGGTGTCGACTTTTCCAGTGTTGTTCCTGCGACCTTTGGGCTTTGTAGCTTGTTTGCAGACTTGCGGGTTGAAGCTTTGGGGCTCGGCTTGGGGGTCTTGGGTTTGGTAGAAGACTCGGGCGGGGGTGTCGAAGCCTTGGGTGCCGAAGCCTGTGGTGTCGAAGCCTTTGGTGCCGAAGCCTGTGGTGTCGAAGCCTTTGGGGTCGAAGCCTTTGGTGGCGAAGCTTTGGGTGTCGGCTTTGGTGTCGAAGGCTTTGGTGTTGCAGCCTTGGGCGGGGCTGTTGAAGCCTCGGGTGTCCCAGGCTTGGGCTTGGGGGTCAAAGCCTTGGCCTTGGGGGTCCCAGGTTCGGGGCTCAAAGACTTGGGCGGGGGTCTGGGGGGCTTAGGGTCCGAAGCCTCCTCTCCCCAAGCATCCTGGGCATCTTCCCCATTGTCAACCACTCGCTGTAGGCCTGAAGACGATGCCCCACCAGTAAGCCGGGGGCTCTTAGGCACGACAGGCTTTCGGGTAGAAGGCTTCGGGCGAGGCTTCTCCGGTGTCCCCTTTTCCTTCCCTAGATCATCAGCCCCAAGTTCAGAAGCTGGCTTTGTTCCTTTGGACCTCTTCCTTCGAAGTCGGGGCTTCTTGCTGGGAGGCTCTTCGACCTCCTCGACTGAAGAAGCTGCTGGCGTCAGCTGCTCCTGGGCACGACGATCCTCCAGGGACTTGAGAAGTTGTCTTGCCTCCTGCAGGTAGCATCAGGGATGAAGTGATGGGTGATTGACTGTTTGGACGAGTCTATAGATGCAACCCTTCAACACAACATGTCCTCAAGTTGTTCTTCGATAGACTTCGGTTCCTCCTTGACAGCCTGTGGTGCTGCTTTGGCCTTTGGCTTCCTTTTCGCCATCGGGGGCCCGAGGGCTACTCTTAAAAAAGATCAATGATCCTTTCGGTGAACAACAGGATGCAGGAGTGCATGTGGTAGCTTTGGCAGTGATGCGAACGACTTGGTGTGTTCAACACTGACAAAAAACAGGCACTGGCGGCGACCTACGGTTTTCTGCGCCACACCTACGGCAATCTGCGCCACTCCTACGGTGATCTGCGCCACCGGCTGCCTCTACAGTTTTATGTATTTTTAAGCAAAAACATTACCGAACCCAAGCAAAACTATCCCTATTACACTCCTATTATATATAACATCTGCAGTACCCAAGCACAACTATATCCCTAAACCACTGTAGAGACAGCAGCCCGGCCCGTCAACCCGGCATAGTCATGCTCAGCCATGAGCGATCTCCTCAAGGTGCAGGAGCTTCTTATTTAAGCTATTATCTATATAGCATCAGGTTGAGGTAGGGAAGATTGGGTTGCTATAATTGTTGTTAGACTTGGGTTTCGTTTCGGTATCTGGGCTTCTACGTGTATATCCTTAGCTTGGGTTTCGGGTTTCGGATCGACAGGATAAGGCCTCCTAATGATAGGGAGTCCCGAGGCCCTGTGTTGGCGACACCATCAAAGTTGGGAAAGGTTCCGAATTCTGGTTTGGGGCTGCGATTTGGCGATTTTCGCAAAACGGGCGTATACGTAGTTTCGGGTGTCTGAGGTTTTATTAACCTTCGGGTTTGGGTTTCGGTTCGGGGCTATGAGGATGTGTCTTTACCATTTTTTCTAGGATTCAGGTTTAGGCTATATAGGTGTTCTCGATCGGGCTTATAGGGTTTTGTGTTCGGTGGTTTGGATTAGTGCTTTGGGCCTTAACTTTGTGGTTGCGATTTTGTATTTCTTGTGCTACCTGAACCCAGCTTAAGTTCTACATACAGTATTACGACTATCCCTGAATACCCAAACCTGAGCCCCATGTGTATGTACACAAACCGACACATACCTAAACTGCACATATAAGCTGGGCCCCTCACCTGTTTAGGGTTTATACTTTCTACAGTTGGAGGGTCCTTGGAAAACCAGGCACCTGGTCTCCAGCATCTCTGGAACGTGCCCTTCTGGAACATCCTGCAATACACTCTGGCCACTGTATTTTGTCGCCTCGGATGCATGCAAAGGGAAGCTCTGCAGCAATGGTTCTAGTAAGATCTGTCGATTGCAATCAAGCGACTTCTTCTTGTGGGCGTAGACGGAAGATGTCTTTCTCGCCAGACGAGCAGGATGATATACAAAAATAGCTCCGGAGTTCGAACACAGCCGGTGTTTCCTTAAGTGGACTCGGCCCTGGACCCAGAAGTTGACCCGAAAGACTCTGGCCCGGGAGGTCAAGTTTACCCATCGTGGATGCTGCTGCAGGAGGCCCGACCGGGGAAGCTCAGCCGTCCAAGTGCACCCCAGGGCCTGCACCACCATCAATGCCAGGGCTAGCCTCAGATAAGGATTGTTCAAGGGAAAGCATAGATTCAGATAATATAGGCGATAGACAATAGTGCTGATGAGCTGCTTGTCGGCCATGTCATACCCGTCAATAGATCTTGCGTGCACAATGCTGCCCGGCTTTAGCTTCAGGATGGTAGCCAACATAAACCTCAGTTGTCGACACAAAGCTACTATGGTAACACTGCACTCGGGCTCTCCAACTCAGTGCAAGCCATGACACATAAAGTTCAGGGAGCCTGGCCCCCATCGAGCAGAAGCCACTGCTAATCCCCGGGCCTTCATCGTGGTGCTCACCATTGTATGGTGAACAAAGAATTCCAGAGCATCAAACTCCTGCACACGAGCGACGAAGCATAGCTACAGAACACGATCAGGGAAACACTCTAGAATGAGTTGACACATCAAGCGGGCCCATCCCACCTGAGATAAATCAAGGTGCATATTCATCACAATGTCCAGTACCACAAGGAGTATCTCAGGCAACAGGTGTGAGGCTGCTACAATAACAACTGCCAGGCTAAGCCCCATGTAATGAATAGATCATGCAAGCTAGGGTCAGTTGGTGCTCCATTCTCTGTCAGGATCTGAAGAATGGTGTGTCGCCGCAGTTCGTCAACTGCCATGGCGATCGGCAGCTATAGGCTCTCGAGAGATCCGAGCTTAAGCTGCAATGGACACACAAGGTGAAGGCAGCACACATGAGTCGATGCATGCACACTGCTGGGGCTCACTCTTTGCTTTCATCCCTCAGAGAGCTATTTACTATACAACTATATAAGAATGCCACGAGCAAGGCCAAACCTCTTAAATCTACTAATCGACACTGATGGAAAGGCAAGCCTCCAGCTCTACAAGACCCGCCAGAACCCTAAGCCCCATAATAACATTCAGTGCACCCGAACTACTTTAAATTCCAAGAATACATGAAAGCTAAACTATGACAAGCCTCAAACCCTTTAACCCAGACTCCTTAACTATATCAGCCGAGCCAACTTTCCTAAGTCATATGAATTTAAAGGCAGAACCCAAAGCCTACAAACCCAAACTCTAGAGTAGAATGCACATGCACCCACCACCCATGCGGCGGGCACGTTTCGGCCTCCCCTTCAAGAACTTCACCATGTTGCCCAGCCTGCAACAGACAATCCACAGCTAGCTTCGTTATACATATGCTAGGACAACTGCAGAAAAGGACTGCAAACATCGGCGTTTTTTGGCGGTCAGGCTGCACAATGATCAGCACTGGCAGCTCGGCCACAGCTACACCCGTCGTCTTTTCTAAGACATCAATTGAAGCCATGCGAGTTGCACCGTTCTGCGGGGAGTGGCATCGGAGCTTCTGAGTGGTTTGGGGGTTTATAGGCTTCTCGAATTTGTACTACAGTATTGCAGTAGAATAACCCTTTGCATCGGAGTTTCTGAAAAAGGCTTATGGGTTTAGGGTTTATCGGATTTGTAGTAGACTTGAATCTAGTCTGAGAAGAATCGCTACGTCTAGATTCCACTCCAAGCTAAAGACAGGGCTGCCAGCATCCAATGCAGAGTCTATGATGCAATCGCATAAGCACCCCAGGCTGCACCAGAATCGGCGGCTCGTGCTCCGGCAACTTGTGCGGAGCTCAAATCAAATCGCATCGGGCGACGACTGAGAGATGAAAGTCCACATCATTCTGTAGATTGCACAAAGTCATACCCGGTGCGGACCCAGAGATCTGTGCTTCGGCTGTGACAACAACCAAAACACTCCCTTATAGAAGTGATTGAACATGTATCCCGAAGTGAGCCCTTGAAACATGCAGAGCACAGCTCTCAAACAGTTGCAGGCCTACTCTTGCCAGGCTTGTAGCTGGGATCTCGGCACCTCGAGCAGCCCCCCTTTAGCCATCGGCATTTGGAACAGCCGAAAACCTTGTCACCATCGCCACCTGCAGCTGGACCTGCACCCTTCTTATTGGCACTTGCCTTGGCACTTGCCTTGGCACTTGCCTTGGCACTTGCCTTGGCACTTGCCTTGGCCTTGGCCTCCGGCTTTTTGTTCTTCGTTGGCTCAGCAGCAGGAGTCTTGCCTTTGCCCGTTTTTTTTTTTGTTGTTGTTGTTGGCTCGGCCTTCTCCTTGATGTGATGCTTAATCACAGTTTTGGATGATCTCTCGTTTCCTTTGCCCTTGCCCCTGCCTTTGCCCTTCTTCTTTGCTGTAGCCCCCTTACCCCTTGCCTTGGCCGCCGCAATAGCAGCCTTCTTCTCACTTCTCATCGACCTCTGCATCTGGGGATCCACAACAAGACCAGCATCCTTCGAGCCAGCCGTGTCGTTTTCCTAACAGGGATGCTACTGACTTAGACAGACACCCTAAACCCTATAAGCCCTAAGCCTAGACCCTATAAACCCTACAGCCCTAGACCCTTAAATGTTATATAAGTGATATTGATACCTTCATAAACCAAACTCCTTCGGCGATGCCAAGCTTGCTCCACTGCCGTTCGGCGTGCTTTTCAAGGTGCTCGCGGGAGATGGAAGACCCATGATGTCGAGAGGCTGGGTTTCCAACTGCACAGGGATTAAGCTGCAGAGACACCATTTAAGGCATGTACAGAAAGCGACTCCGGAATAAGACCTGTGCAGTCGTGCAGAGTCCGATGCCTGGTCGGGGTCGCAGGTGCTGGGCGTAGACCGGCTCTTCTTGGCCAAGCCTTCAAGGACGAGGCCAAACAGTTGTTGGTTTGTGAAAATGGAACAACCGGGTCGAGTAGGATTAGAGAGGTTAACTGTATAATGTCATATAGGGTCCGTATATAGGTTTAGTCTTAAGATGGTTTAAGGAGAACCCTTCAGTTTAATTACACATAATCCAAGAGACTGGAAACATCAGATGCCGATGGGGATGTCGATGGACTCTTCCGTTTCCCAGACCTTATGTTGTCAGCTGCAAGCAGACGGGTCTAACATGAACAGTGACAGGCTTCGTGTAGGTGCTTCTGATTGTTTCAGGGAGTCAAATAGGCTTGATATTGTAAGGTTCGGGCGTGAGCTGCAGCTCGGCAATCTGAGCAAGAACTTTATCAAGCTCCACTTTGTCCTTAGACTTCGAAGAGCCCACGAAAAGGACTTCCTCGTCAGAGGCTTTGGTCTTCCCTGGAAGTCGCCTGACTGGCGTCTCGATGGGCCTCAGTCTCTTAAGCTGGGGAGGCTTCACCTCCACTTCTATGCAATCATCATCCTCCAGCTCTTCTTCCTCCTCTCCTTCCTCGCCTTTGACCTCCTCCTCCTCTTCCTGCTCCTCATCTGCTCGCTCTCCCTCCTCTGCTTTCTTTCTCTCATGGATCTGCTTGACACAACCTTTCAACTTTCGGGCAGGCGGTGGCAGGCTGCTTCGAAGATGCCGGATGAGCTTGAACAGCTTCTGGACTGCCTCGCCCTGGGCTTGGGGTTTCTAATTTAGGGCTTATAGGGTTTTAGGGTTTTTTAAGGTTTAGGGTTTAGGGTTTGTGGCATGCAAGCTCTCATCAAAAGCCTAATGAATCATGGCAAGTGTCGGCAGGTGTTTGCTGTCTCTTGTGGCAATCAGCTTCACGTCTCAGGGCATAGGAATACAACTTCCGAAGGCCCCAGCTGTCATTGTAGATGCGGGTGGGAGTCACATCCCATAACATGTTCTCATAGAAGGTCTCTACCTCGGGTCGAATGAAAGCAAAGTTAAAGTCATGATAAATGCGAGACTCAAACACCAGTACTGAGATAGTTCAATGTGTGCCAACAAGCTGCAGCCTTTTGAAGCAAATCGATCGACACCAAAGTAAGCTGCTGCAGGTGCTCAAACATAAGGTGCACCATCTGACAATTAAATGTCAAAGCCTGTGCACTCGGCTCACCTTCCCTCTCATCTTCCTCCTCCCAGCGAAGCCAAGGCATTCCCTTGTTTTGCCGGCCCTTGCTAAGCTTCAGGTTCTGCCAAGCTTTCGTAAGCTTTGCAAAGCGAACAGCCATGGCTGCTAAGCCTACCCGGCTACACCAAACGAAAAACCGCAGCTTTCAGTTTCGACCCAAATAAATGCACACGACACGGATGCTTTTGATGCTCATGCTCAATGATGCACCCAGCAAGCACGAGCAGTCCAAACATTCGGAATGTGCACATGCTTACCAACCCTTAAGATTAGGGTTATATGGGGGGGTCTAGGGTTTCATACATCGTATAGGGTATATATTTATATAAAATATAATTTAAAGTGTATGTAGAGTTAGCAGCACCCGAAATGAGAAACGAGGGCCTCGAAGATCAGCTCCATGGTGCATCCAGCTCGTCCGACCTGTTTGGGTGATTGGCTTGCAGTCCGAAGAAGGGAAGCTTCAGGGTCTTTCGGCTCGGCTTTCGGTTCCCCCTGCCTCCAGCTTGCATTCGAAGCCAGGGCGTGAAGTCTATGAAGTCGAGGGGTCCTGTGGATTGTTGTTTGGAGGTTTCCCTGGGTCCCGGGACAATTAAGTTACCTTAAATAGAATTGTGCCAAATCTAAGTCTCATGACAGGCCCAAACCAGGACATATTCAAGACAAACCCACGAACCCTTCAAGCAACCCCATCCTGCAACCCAAATATCCAACCCAAGAATTCAATAACCCCTGCGAAGCAAAATCCTTTCCCTCTTTGACACCCTAGCCCCACCACTCCTGCATCCACCAGTCTCCCCGGCAGGAGCAGACGACATTGCTTGCCGATGGAAATCGAAAGCTCTGCACTGCAGGGCTTTGAGGGATATAGGGTTTGGTTGCAGGGCTTTGAGGGATATAGGGCTTGGTGGGTGTATAGAGTTTTTTGTGGGGCCTTATAATTATCTTAAAGGAGCTTGAAGCTCGCGACCTCTAGGTTTTAAGATTGGAGGGATCACCTGAATTTGACCCAGGGCTATCTATAGATACCCGTGTACGGGTAAATAGGGGCTAATTGTCGGTAAGAGGTCGTACAATAGCTATCATTATGGGATATAATTATATCAAAACCTTCAATCCATTAGCCGAAAAAGGCTTTCGAGCCTGCAGTTGCAAGAACTTCCATTAGTGCCCTAAATTCTTGCGACTGCGAGTCATGACACTAGTTGCAACTTTTATGGGCAACTTTGGCGCTACAGGTAGGGTTTAGGGTTTAGGGTTTAGGGTTTAGGGTTTAGGGTTTAGGGTTTAGGGTTTAGGGTTTAGGGTTTAGGGTTTAGGGTTTAGGGTCTGTGGTCTGTAGGTTGGGGTTTAGGGTCTGTGGTCTTTAGGTTGGGGTTTAGGGTCTGTGGTCTTTAGGTTGTTGGGGTTTAGGGTTTCGGGTTTCGGGTTTAGGGGTTTAGGGGTTCGGGTTTAGGGTTTAGGGTTTAGGGTTTCGGTCTCAAAGTAGAGCCGGATTCGACCTGAATTGATAATTCAGGGACTTCGGGGAGTGTGAGCGGCTGCAGGGTCGAAGAAGCTGGCACGTGCATCGGCTTCCATGATCTCCGTTGTAACCCAATTGCGTTGCCGTGGCCGTTCCCCTGACCCTAAACCGGCCGTGGCCTAAAACCCTGAAACCCTAAACCCTTAAACCCTTCGAAAACCCTTAAACCCGTAAAGCCTCTGAAAAGGCCCTCTGAAAACCCTAAACCCTAAGCCAAAAACCCTAAAACCCTTTACCCTAAAACCCTTAAAGCCTCTGAAAGCGCCCTTTGAAAACCCTCAATGCCCCAAACCGTTTCTGCAGCTCCCCAACTGCGCCAGCGCCGCACGGATGGCCGTGGCAGCTCCACTTCCTCTCCGGCTCAGGGTTTAGGGTTTAGGGTTCAGGGTTTAGGGTTTAAGGTTTAGGGTTTAGGGTTTTTATGGTCAGCTCTCTGAGTACTGACAGGATCAGGGGACATAGTAACTATTACAGGGCTTCTTAAAACAAAGGGGCCCTTAAAGAGATCTACAAAGGTTCTTTAAGGGGGTTTACAGTAGGGCTTCGAAGATCATGGACTTAGTAAGTAGTAACTAAAGTTATAAATAAGGTAGCCATACTTAGAACTGCTTGTAACCCCAATGACTATAAGTACCTTCATAATGAAGGTACTTATAATCCTCCTTGCTATGTCCCATGATCCTCCGAGCATTCGAGATCCATTGAAAAAGGTCGCTGTGCATGGCTTTATGGTTCAACTACGGCTTATGGTTTAGGGTATAGGGATGTATAGGGTATACTTTAAGGTTTTGGGGGGGTTCGGGTGCAGTTTTCTGGCGCGATTTGCCAGCTTTTACTGGCTCCTCTAGGTGCCGCTTCCCGGTCTATGGGCTATGTTCTCAGCATCTCAGCGTCGTGCAACGGCTTTTTGATCTCGAAGTCGTAACCTAGGGGCAGTGACTAGTGATTAACTAGGGTGGCTCTGCGACAGGGAGGCCTCAGGAAGCGGAATTCTCACGATTCAGGTCTTCTTATTCCTCAAACGGCTCATGGGACTCTTCGATCAAATGGGGCCTTGCTGAATCAGGACAGGCTGGTGTGTTGCCTGCCATTTTGGCCCTGACTTGAAACAGTCAAGAGAAGACGAGAACCTGCCAAAACTGCCTCCACCTCCGGCTCTCTCGATTAATCCCGGCGAATCCGAAGGACCCTTGGGAATAAACACCCTTTAGTAGATAATGGGGCTTTATACGGGTCTAATGGGTGGTAAGAGTAGGGGTTTCTGAGAACTGATATGATAAATCCTTCGTCGCTTTTTTCTGCAGCCTGCGCGACCACTTGTGTGTCGAGATCAGATACCTTATGGCCAACCCGTGGCTGCCAGAAGCCAGTTGAAGGCAGGTTCTACCCAACTCATCCCGGGCAGCTGCGTTTGCAGCGGCCTCGAGCAGCAAACGGACAATATGCAGCTGTCCGCATCGACATGCGGTCCCAAGAGGAGTGGTGCCCGATCTGTCTGCAAACTCCGTTTTAGCCCCTGCCGCAAGAAGCAAGCGTGCGGCCCTGGGACGACCCCAGTGGCATGCTGTCGCCAGTGGAGTCATACCGAGATCATCAGGTGCATCGATGTGAGCTCTGGCCTTCAGAAGCATTCGGATGACACTGGCTCGGCCATGTTGGCAAGCGGCCCAGAGAGGAGTTTGGCCACCGAGACGTTTGGCCTCCATGTTTGCACCTTCCGCAACCAGGATCTTTGCTGCGCCGAGCTTTCCCATTGCACATGCCACGGACAAAGGAGTCTCGCCGAAAACACCGCGATGTTCGATATCCTGGGTCTCGCTTATGGGCACCAACATATATTTGTTGGGAAGCCCAACCCAAACAACGAAAAACTAAAAAGGGATCCACTTTCCGGGCCCGGTACAAACCCATTAGGAAAAAATAACCACTGACAGAACTCTGGATTGGATCATGGACCCCTTGGATTCTCTTATGCACAACCGAATCTGCTAAAAGCACCCTAAACCACTGACAGCACCCGCATCCTAAACCCTAAGCCCTAAACACCAGAAGCAGCCTAAACCCTATAGACCCCAAACGCCCTAAACCCTAGGCCACAAAAATCAAAAGCACCCCAAGCTTCAAAACCAAAAAACACCAAAGCAAAAAGCATCCCGAAAGTTGATAGCACTGTCGATGTGGTTTTGACTATGAGTAAGATGTTAATCGTGATGATGATGATGATGATGACGACCATCAATAACTACTATTATTGTTAGTTTGTATTAGTACTATTTCTGTTATTATTTTCTGTTATTACTATTCCAAGTGTAGTCTTTGTATTCTTGTAGCTATCGTTGATCTGATCAGTTATTGTTTTTGTAGACCAAGCTTCAGCTCGAGCTTCAAAGAGGAGCCGCATCGTCTCGATCCTTCCAGTAGAGGCCGCAAAAACCCGAAACCCTAAACCCTCAACCAAACTCTATGCCCTGAGCCTCTTCACCCTTTTCCCTAAACCCTATAAGCCTAAACTGTAAGCTCTCAACCCTAAACCGTGAACTCTACGCCCCAAGCCCTAAACCCTAAACTCTACGCCCTAAGCCTTAAACCCTAAGCCCTAAACTCTACGCCCTCAGCCCAAAGCCCTAAGCCCTAAACCGTAAACCCTAAACTCTACGCCCTTAGCCCTAAACCCTAAGCCCTAAACTCTACGCCCTAAGCCGAAAGCCTAAACTCTAAGCCTAAAGCCTGAATTCTAAGCCCTCAAACCCAAGCCCTAAACTTTACGCCCTTAGCCCTAAACCCTAAACCCTGAACCCTAAGCCTTAACTCCAAGCCCTCAGCCCCAAACCCTCAGATCTAAGCCTTCCCGTAGAGGCCGCTCCGTCCAGGGGGCCTCCCAAAGAGCCCGGTGCCTCTGAGGTTAGGGCTTTGAGGGTTTCGGCCTAGACTTTTTTAATTCAGGAATATATTTAGTAATCTTGAACTATATATAATTGGATACCCTTAATATATTAAATATATATATATATATTATTTATTTATTTATTTATTTAGTAACCTGGAACTATACATAGTAGGATATCCCTAATATTTTGAAATATATTTCCTCTTATTTAAACGATTTTGGAAGGTCTCCCAGGTTATAGCCAGGGCAACAGATTTAGGGGCTTAGGGCTTAGGGTTTGGGGTTTCGAGGGTCTTGAGGGTTTATGGTTTAGGGTTTAGGGTTTCGAGGGTTTTGAGGGTTTAGGCGGTTTAGGGTTTCGATGGTTTTGAGGGTTTAGGCGGTTTAGGGTTTCGAGGGCTCTGAATTTTGAAGGCTTTGGGTTTCGAGGGTTTTGGGGGTCGTGGGTTAGGGATTGATGGGGGTGTGCAGGGTGTACAAGATGTGTCGGGCTTACGGATGAGGGTTTTTTGGGCTTCCGGCACCTGGCAGTTGGGATCTTGAGGAATCTTCAGTATCCGCTCAGCTTCTGCAGCACTTCCCTCATAGCAACAACGGTGAAGTGCCACACAGTCAAGGCCAGAATCGCTGAGGTTCAGGAGCACCAGCTGCAGATCCAGAGATCCGGCGAATCTAAAATCATCATCCTTAAAGACGAAATGAACTTTAAAAGGCTTTCAGGTTCATAAGGGTATAAGGGCCGTACTTACAAGGGTCATTTGCTCCCCAAGGATCGAGGTCGGTACCTTCGTGAAGGAGCCGCTGCTGAAATCTTGGAAGGCCACAGAGGCTCTGCAGACGTCGCTTCAGGGCCTTCGCAGTGGCGATCTCCTCCACCGGCAGCGCGACCAACTCCTATACTGAACTTAGACCCCTAGCAAAAATTCAAAGTTAGCTGCTTCTTAGGGTTTAGAGTAGCCAAAGATTTAAAAAATGTTTCTAAGTACGCCTGAGCTTCTTTCCCTGATGCCGTCCACACGCGCAGCAGCTGTGACGAAGCAGCGTCTCCATCTTCGGCCATGCTTTAGGACCTCAAGTGCAGGAGTTGTACCTCCCAAAGAACCCTACCTGAATTATGGGTATGTCTCGAGTGGTTCGGGGGTCTATGATAATACAGTAGCTAGAAGCGGACTACGAGGGGCTATAGCATACGAGCCATGCAGACCCCTAAACACTGTTGTCAAAACTCTGTTGTCTGTTGCTTAGCTTCGGCAGGTGAGCCAAGAGGGCGTCGATCGCTCAAGCGTCCGCAGGCTTCGAATACCGACCCTCAACCCTAAGCCGTAAACCCTCAACCCTAAACCCTAAACCTGAAAAAACCCTAAACCCTAAACCCTCAACCCTCAACCCTAAACCTGAACAGCCCGAAACCCTACCTATAGTCTCCATTGTAGTTCCTTTTTGGAGATACCTTATAACTTCCTTAATATATAATTGGTTAAACCAAAGTAAGGAACTATAATGGAGACTATAGCTAAACACTCGCTCATGAGGGAGGGTGGGGCTCAACCAGACCTCAGGAATCCGCCAGGCCCAGCATCTGGAACTCTAAGGGTCCATGTGCCAAATAGTATATACTTTGGCCTTAAAGTTTAGGGTTTAGGGTTTAGGGTTTAGGGTTTAGGGTTTAGGGGTTTAGGGTTTAGGGTTTAGGGTTTAGGGTATTAAAGTAGTCCCTATATGGCTACTTTGGGGCCAATGTACGTATATACTATATGAGTACATGGACCCTTAGGGAAGCTACTCCGCACGCTTGCGGCTTGGAGTGCAGATGAGTTTCTCTGAGACTCACAATCTCGATGGTCTTGATGGTTTAGGGTTTAGGGGTTAGGGTTTAGGCTTTAGGGTTTAGCCCACAAACCTTCAAATAGAAGTCCTGAGAGCCATAGGGTTAAGGCTGGGATATGCATTTGAACTGCGACGCGGCATACCTAGACTCTGTTTTGAATTTAGGGACGTCTGTGCTTCTGGCTCCTTGCTATGACGTCTTCAAAGCTTGTAGAACCCTTAAACGGATAGTTGAAGGAACCCCGAAACAAAACACCTACAGGGAACCCTAAAAGGAACCCCTATGGTGACAAACCCTAAACCCTAAAACCCTCAACCCTAAACCCTAAATCCTAAAGCCCTTAACCCTTAACCCTAAACCCTAAAACCCCTAAACCCTAAACCCTGAACCCTAAACCTTATACACCCTAAACCCCAANNAAACCCTTAAAAGGAACCCTAAACCCCCCTTAAAAGGTGCCCTTTCAAGGGATCCAACTCCTCTCGTGCCCGTGACGACCAGCTGGGCGGGCCCTTGGGCGAAGAAGGCGCCCAACCCGGCCGAGAGCGCCTTCGTTTGGGTTCCTTTAAGGAGACTTCAAGGGTTCCCTAAACCCTAAAC